>JAUZST010013245.1:0-11109 GCA_034779995.1 Parotocinclus haroldoi
GTGTGTGTGTGTGTGTGTGTGTGTGTGTGTGTGTGTGTGTGTGTGTGTGTGTGTGTGTGTGTGTGTGTGTGTGAAGGTGCAGTTTTGTGCTAATGAAAATAAATGGGTGCAGTGTGAGGGGGCTCTGTGCAGATCAATAGGTTAGCATCACCGCGGGCCAAGCATGGGCTGATTATTGCTGATTGGAGCCTGTGGCAGATCAATGGCCCTGCCTGCAGGCCTGGGATCTGATGGATGCGCCTTCCCAGGCAATCTATTTACAGACAACAACGTGGACAAGAACGTTTGTTTAAGCACACACTGACGTCACGGGTTATGAGATTCTTGGCTGTTACAGATGGTGAAGGTGGTTGAGCCTGAAAGTGTATGGCATTGGGAAAGATTGTAAGCCAAACCTTTACACCAGTGCCAGCGTACCCATTAAACCAGATAGGCCAGCACTGTGGGGTGACATTTCTTATCTTTATTGTCATTCCACACATTTTAGAACAAATTGAATTATGTACTCGCTATGGAAGGTATCAGTGCTTCACAGCTCTATGGTCCTGGGTTCAAACTTTACCTGCCCTTAAGTTACATTTAGCTATTTAATAGATAGGATTCATAATTGATACAGTCTTACAGTGTACAGTCCTACTTCAGGATAAGATACTTACTCAAAAGCCTAGCAGTGGTACCTTGTTAGTATTGGGGCTTGAAATTGGACCTCCTGGTCCATACTCCAGTACCTTGGCGGAGCAGTGAGACACCACAGCCAGTTGCAGTCTCTCTGAAAGCTGTCCCTCTATGACATTGGTTCTCCCACAACCAAATCCAACATATTTTTAATCAGTCCTTAAAACGCTGTGATATCTTAATCATGTGTAACAGTTAGAGTTTTCTCTAGTTTCAGGTATATAATTTCTCATTGTGAAAACTTGCTTTGCAACAACATCTCTTGTTAAAAGCACCATACATATAAACATTACCTTGAATTGAATTGAACTGCAGCTCCAGTGGCGTAGTCTTAAGAGCCAGATGCTGGAAATGGCTCTTCCTGTGAAACCTAGGCTGGGATCTAAAGTGGAGTTTGCCATTAAAAAGCCAGATGATGGAAGCCCGTCCATGTCTGGGATGAGTAAGAGTAAAACAGGATGCTTTGCTTTTGCTTTGAAATAAACCTGATGGAAACGTGAACATTCTTTTAAAAAAAAAAATGAGTTTCCCACTCTGAAAATTAGGAAATGCTTTTATGCTAATGAATTCAACCAGATCTAAGAGCTAATATTTGCTAAATGCAATTCAACATTTTCGAATCCAGATTAGACCACTGCAAAACCACTGAATGTATCCAAGCCATCACAGTAGCGTATTAATAAGAAATAACAAGACGGAAGAAGTGATGTCCGCCGGCTTCATATTGGCTTTATTTTACTGGCCGCCTGACTCATATGTGCATGGAAGCATGAGACTCTGTACATGGTGCTTCATTCAAGTGCACTTGAAATTTCCTGTGTTGCCAGACAGTGCTTTCATAGAGGACATGCACCACTGTTATTCTGTCCTAATCCTCTCTTGCACATTGAGAAGTCATGCCCTGACTCCAATCTAATATCCATTTCAATCCACATTAGTGTTTGGATCATCTTCATTTAATTTAGCATCTGTTGCCATGCAGGTGAGGATTCAAAGGTGTGTTGCATCAGGCTGTTCAGAAGCGCAAAGAGATTGTGATTTTACTGTAATCAGGTCTATGAAGATATGATTTATAATCATGCTGTATATTGTATATTGTGTGTTAATTATATGTAAAGTATCTGTACATTGAGAGTCACGAACTGCCGGAACAAATTCCTTGTGTGTGTCAATAAACCCGATTCTGATTCTGATTCTGATGCTCTATGGCTATGGCACTCTCTCCAGCTAGAGAGTAACAGTTCTGTTTGACTTTAGCCTTGAACTGCATGAGCAGCTTGTTTGATTACATCCCACCTCCCTTTGGCACATGGAAGCGCTCCACAACTGATTGGCGCATGCATATTTCGATTACTTCATGGCCCATTTGAATGAACAATTCAATGAAAATCAAGGTCAGTTTTTATAATACAGGCATGTGCAACATAACACCCGTTTGCATGTACGTCAGTAGTCCAATAATCCTAATTATGGTTGCACATTGCACCCTTGCAACTTCAGATTGTTTGATCTGACACACAGTCCCCAAAGTGAGTTCCCAAAGTGGGGGAGATATAAGCTCCACAATACACGGCAATTATATAAATTCCACTGTACAAGTGATTTGGAACTTTGTTTTGCTTAAAAGCCAAGTTGCAGTTTTGTATGAATCACAACGTTTAAAAACAATTTCAGTGCAGTTTGTTTGTCGGGGTGCGGGAGCTCTAAAATATACTTATCTTCAAAAGTTGAATTACACAAATGCATGTCTTTGGAATGAGGGCGGAATTCAGATTACCTCGGGAAAACTCAAGTAAACACAGGAGAACATACAAACTACGCTCAGGCGGCATCCAAACCAGGGATCTCTAGAGCTCTGAGGCGACTTCACTAGCCACTTACATCACCGCCACCCTTCAGGCGATCATATCACACAATTCAAATAACAGAGTGGAAATATGTCTAACATACCTTTTGGTGTTAATGAGCGCACTCACGTGATGGCATGTTTAAATGCGGGCACATAATTTAACACCTACCTGCAGGGAACTCAGCACAGAAAAGTGTAACAGCTCACTGTGGGTCAGCGTCACACGCCACGTGCTTAAAAATGATTGTGTTTGACCGCTTCTCATTTTCACTTATACAGAGTTAATTAGCCTCTGCGGCGAAAGTAATAGGATAAGTGCACACTGGAGAGAGAGAAAGACAGACACCCACCCTGCCATACCCTCCCCCTCCCAGTTTATGACAACTTATCATCTTGTAGTGAAAAAGACTGAGCTGATTTGGTACGAGTGTCAGGCCCAATTACTGCTTATTGCTTTCAGAGGACAGCGTGTGGGAGGACGTAAATGAAATTCACATGACTGTGTGGGGCGCTCTGAAGGTCAGCATGTGTGTGTCAGGATTACATATCGATTGATTTAGTTACTGATGGGGCGGAGAATTTCGTTTTCCTTTTCTAGGGTCAGTGGCTGGGTGAATCCGCATTTCTGATTTGTGTCACTCTGGAACACTAACTGTGACCACTTCCTGATTATTTGTAAGCAAACGATTGAAGGGAATTAAAAGTCACATGGACCAGCGATCTAATGTGCTAGGCCACCACTGGAGGGGACTGGCTCGAGTGCTGGTCGTGCCAGAATGTGGGGATTAGTATCAGTGTTTAAACAGTCATTCATACCATGCCTAGGGTAACCTGGACACATGGGGAGAGATTTGACATCCGATTAGAAAGATTCAAGTTACTCATTGCTACAGGAAGCTGTTTTGTGCTACCAAGTATAAAGATCCAATGATTCTGTCTGTAACTTTTTAAAAATGTATATGCAGTGTTCTGACTAGACAAAGAATGCACTTTATATGGCTGTAAATCAGGGTATTTTGGTTTATAAAATTGATACAGACTTTTTTTAGTCACATCTCTTGTCTAATTGTGCACCCCATCCTGAAGATCCTGAAATTCGAATTAGGGACATTTACACCATGGACATCAAACAAACCCACAAATGCACCAGCTACAAACAATTTATCAAATCTAATCAACAGTCATTTCTGCATACAAAGGCAAATCAGAAGAAGAAATTAAAAAAAAGATATAATCAGCCTCACAGCATGCTCTCCTTAACTAGATTAGAAGCTGCTTCCCACTCCTGAAGAGTCTTGGGACTGGATGTGTGCATTCGAGCCACGGATGTTTCCATCCAAACAATTTCAAGAAAAGAGTTGGTCCACCGCTGCCAAGTCGGGGGATGGGGTGGTTGCCCTCACAATGCCAACATTTTCTTGGCAGTGAGACCTGTCTATAGACTCTGAAAGTTGACATTTTTGTTTTTTTAAAGGAGGTAGGTGTAAGAAACTTTCAGGTGTTTCTACTCTTATGGGGACATTCTGCATTAATCAGGAAATGTTCCTGTACAGTATCAACTGACTCTCCCTTACGTTCTCTGTCCCTTTCTCCCTCTCGCTGTCCCACAGTCCACTCTTTCTGCTCTCTTTGGCTCTGCCTCATGCAGGCTGCAGCTTGTAGGACACAGTAGGGGTGTGATATTCATTCTACCTACAGAACGTAATAGGACATTTTTCATAGGTCGTAGAAGTGTGTCCCATGTAAGTATGCGTTGATTGGGTCACATATCGATGCGGATGCCTAAGTTAAGGGAAACTACCATTTTTAAATATAGTTGTACACTTGTAGCTGTATAAACAACAGATCTTCAGTGAAGTGTAGGTTTTCTAAGCAAAAGTTGCAGCTTACAGGTGGTGTGAAGACAAAACAAAAAAAGTTAAGAGATGTATTTCTTGGGGAAAGGCCTCTCAAATTAGTCCCTACAACTGTTTGTCCCTACAACCCCCCACCCCCCAACAAACCCACACGCACTGATTTGCCCACTGCTAATTGGTTAGTGCCAGCTAAACTGCTGGTGTCTTTCATTTATCACTGTATAGCTTAGCCATACACATCCTCACACCCCACTGTGTGGGTGTTGGCAGGTTTTTTAATTGTGGATGTAGCGCCCTGACAGCCTGTCTTAATGAGGATGGTGTTAGAGGTGGCACTTTCTTATAATCTGACACAAACTCGCTGTGTGTGTTTGTGTGTGTGTGTGTGTGTGTGTGTGTATATAGTATTAGGCTAATGTGTGTGTATTTTTCCCCATATGCAGATGGTAACATTTTGGGGTCACCAACTTTTCAAATCTACAATTGTGTGCAATAAGAAAGCCTTTCATTTTACCACAAATGAAATTGCCTAGGGTTCCTAGAGTGTATGCAAACTATAACACTGGCAATAGTGATCTGCACTAGACTTAGTGTGTCTATGGAGCAGCGTGTTGTGCCTGTGAAAAGTAATAGAAAAAGAATAAAGTCTAATTGGCATAACTGGATTGGGCTACACAGAAATCTGTGTAAAACTGACACTCCAAGCCTGCTAATGGCCAAGAATGGATTATCCAGTGTTACAGTTAAACTGATGACATAATTCAGCCTTGCAAGGCAAGCAGGGTAGCCAGAAACTATGACTAAATTTCATCATGTGGTGAAACTGGCATGTTCTGGATGTATCAGCATATAGGCAATGACCCGTTAACACAGGCAGCCTGATCATATGAGTGATGAGCCGGATAGGTGTGCAGCTGTTTATCTTTCCTCTCTGTCTTTTTCTGTTTATCTGGCTTTGTCTGTTATGTTGTTTTTGTTTCTTTCTTGTACCAATTGTTTTGCTCCATGTTTTGCTAGAAAATGTTTCAGCCGTTTTTATTCAAATGAGCTTTTAATGGTTGATGATTAAAGCTGATAATGTAAGTGGGTATGCTGGTGCAGTAGCTGATGTTTGTGCTGCCTAGCTACATTTGACAAGTTACGATCCTGCCCTTGGGTTTCAGTCAGAGTGAAATTCTCCTTTTCTATAAGGGTTTCTTTAGGTACCTTCAATCCCCTCGAACATCTCAAAAGTGTGAGGCTACGTAGACTTGCTACTTTGAAATTTCTTTTTCGAGTGAGCGTGTGATCTCCTGCAACCTCTCATGTGGAGTCATGTCTTGTGTCCAGTGTTACCACCACTGCATAGAATCAAGTTTTAGTTCCATTTCCGGCCAGGTTGAGTGTCAAATGCACATGATTGTCTTTGTCTGAAGGAGGGGAAGCCAGTCATGAGATCATCCCTGTCTGCTACAAAAGAAACCTCAGCCTAGCCCTGTTTTTTTCAGCAAATTTTACTTGTTTTTCCAGTGCTTTTTTTTTGCTTGTTTATTGAGTGCGAGTGTTAAACACAATTGAGTGATTTCTGTGTAACGGTTTGCATTTATTTCCAATGTTTTATGTATGTAAAACGATAGTTATTCTCAGTAAAATGTATTTTTTTGCTAATATTTTGAAATGTCTGGAACAAATTAACTGGTACATGGAAAATAAGAAATATAACAGTAAGTAATTACTGTAACCTCCATAATTAATGTAACCTCCATTGGCACTAAAAACATTTCGAACTGTTTCGGATAGATTGTCTTGGAGTTATGTGAAGTAATATTGTGGTATATTTTACCAGGCTTCTTTCAGAATTTCCCAGTTCTTTAAATTTAGGCTGTCTAATTTCTTTCACTGTCCAGGCGATCCCATATTACCTCTGTAATATTCTGATCTGAACTATGTTGTTTTTTTTGTCATCAGTATTTTCATACTGCAGACAAAGTACTGCACGTATTGTACTGGCATATTCAAATGACTAGGCTTACTTGTGAAACTGTCAGCATTATATTGTGATTTTCTAATTGGCCCTGTTGTCCTGTTAATTTTATATAGTTTGGCACATTTGCTTTGTTCTCTGTTCAGCCTCCCCTTGTATCTTATTTCTCATTTTAAACACTCTGTAGTTTTACTGCCTAGCAGATGTTTCTTACTGCAAGTACTTGTGAGTGAAATGTTATTTATTGGGTGTCTTAATCCTTAATTACTTGTTACTGATACTGTTACTTATATTCCAAGCATTTGTGTGTTAAGAACCTTTCCTAAGGACAAATTGGTAGAGGTGGGATTTGATCCCTTGAAGTTCTGATCCACAGACCTTAAGCTGCCACTGTTCCATTGCAGCCTGTTTAGTCACTGGGGAAGATATAGTATACACAACTTAATAAAATTAGAGGGAAAGGACAGACCGAGGGTAGAGGCAAGACACCATTTGGAACTACACTATTTTCCAGATATTTATATATCCAGACACTCACTCAGCAAGCAATGTGCTTGCTCAAGGACCCAACAGTTGCATTTTTGCAGAGGTGTAATTTGATTCCTGGAAACAAAGTCCATAAAGGAATGGTTTGCCAAATTTGACGGAGAACTTGCACTGAGCCTTGACTAACTCACCAGACTCCACTAAGATTAACTGGAACAGTAACTGTTCCAACTGGTCTTATAGTCCAACTTGGTGCCTGACCTCAAAGAACTGTTCCCCGTCCTACTGGACTAACCTTCTCAGCAGAGTGATGGCATACACATGCCATAAATACTGTTATAGATTTAATTGGATACATAATTTAATATTCTTCTATTTAAAATAGTATTTTAAAGATTACCAAGATTTAATTGATGGTAGGTTGTAGGATTATTTTATTTTTTGCCAGAGTAGCTAACCATACTGATTAACAGCACATAATCCATTAATATTAATTCATCATGGAAGCACTTGTTTTAGGGTCATCAGCTTCTAATGAGTGTACAGTAGCTCTCAGAAATGAGTACACCCCTCATATTTTTGTAAATGTTTTATATCTTTCCACAGGACAAGACTGAAGATATGACACTTTGATACAATGCAAAGTAGTCAGTCTACAATTGTATGACAGTGTAAATTTGCTGTGCTCTCAAAATGGCACACACAGTCATTAATGTCTAAACCGCTGGCAACAAAAGTAAGTACACCATTTAGTGAAAATGGCCAAACTGTGCCCAATTAGCCATTTTCCCTACCTGGTATCATGTGACATCATGTTACAAGGTCTCAGCTGTGAAAGTGGAGCAGGTGTGTTAAATTTGGTGTATCCTTCACTCACGCTCTTATATTGGCCACTGAAAGTTCAACATGGCAAGTAACTCGTTGGGGATCTGCAAAAAAAAAGAGTTACTGCTCCACATAAAGATGGCCTAGGCAGTAAGAAGATTGCCAACACCCTAAAAGGGAAGTGGCCAAGATCATACAGCGGTTTAACAGGACAGGTTCCACTCAGAACAGACCTCACCATGGTCGACCAAAGAAATTGAGTTCACATACTCGGTGTCATATCCAGAGGTTGGCCTTTGAGAATAGATGTAGGAATGTTAAAGGGGTGGGGGTTCAGCCTGTCAGTGCTCAAACCATTGTATCAGTTCTCAGACTGCACACTGGTCTGCATGGCTGTTGTCCTAGAAGGAAACCTCTTCTAAGGATTATGCATAAGAAAGCCCAAAAAACAGTTTGGTGAAGACAAGCAAACTAAAGATATTGATTACTGGAACTATGTCCTGTAATCTGATGAGACCACTTAAACTTATTTGGCCAGTGTGTCTTGCTTACAGTCAAGCATGGTGGAGGAAATGGCATAGATTTGGGGCAGCATGAGTGCTGCAGGCTGTGGTGAGATACAGTTCATTGGTGGGGGGACCATGAATGCCAACATGTACTATGAAATACTGAAGCAGAGCATGATCCCTTTCCTTCAGAAACTGGGCCTCTGGGCAGTATTCCAAAATAACGACCCCAAACACACCTCCAAGATGACCACTGCCTTGCTAAAGAAACTGATGGTAAAGGTCAAACATATCTCCAGACCTAAACCCTATTGAGCATGTGTGCATTCTCAAACAGAAGTTAGTGGAGCTCAAGGTCTTCACCAGCTCCGTGATGTCATCGTGGAGGAATGGAAGAGGATTCCAGGGGCAACTTGTGAAACTCTAGTAAACTCAATTCCAAACAAAGTTAATAATGGTGGCCACACAAAATGCTGACTTTGACTTTTGACTTTGGGCACAATTTGGTCATTCTCACTCACACTTTTTGTTGCCAGCAGTTTACACATTCATGGATGTGTGTTGTTATTTTGAGGGCACAGCAAATTTACACTGTTTGGGAGCTATATAGCTATAGACTGACTACTTTACATTGTATCAAAGTGTCATATCTTCAGTGTTGTCCTGTGGAAAACATAATAACATGGTTACAAAAATGTGAGGGGCATACTCACTGATACTGTTCGATACTGTGTGATACTGTTTATGTGTAGACTTCATGCTGGCAAATCGCATGTTACCTCTGTGATGCCTTTTGATTCAACGACTGAAGCTGTAAACCAAACATCCCATAATCGCAAACAGCTGTACTAAGATTAGATTATCACTCTAAAGTCACCATTACTAAACCTGAGCGTGTGGTACCACAAACCTCTTCACAAGAGTGAACAATTTTTAAAGAGTGAACGTTTAGAACGATACAGGAGCTTGTGTGAAGCTGAGGTGCTTTTAAGTTTGCATAATTTATTGCTCTTGAGACAGTCGGAGGCGGTGGAAAGGTCTCAGCATCTGCATAGGATATGTTTTAGTGAGCCGCACCGCAGACCTTTGCTTTGTCGTCCTAAATCCTGCATAATTCATTGTTTGTAAAAGTCTTTTTCTGGGGCTGCTTGTGCCCTTCTTCCAATGTTAAATTAGTGCAGTAAACTTGGCTGATGGAGCAGGAATAGAAGCCTGCTGTTAGTGATGGGCCTGGGTGAAATGATTTTAGATTGTAAACAGTTTAACTGAGCCTTAATAGAAATATCCTACCAAACCCATTTTATTGCTTGTATTCATAACACTAACTTGGCATCTGAAGGTGTTTTAACAACTAGGGTCTAATTTACTTGCTTGGCTTGACTTTGTGTTTTATTTGCAGTGGTGGCTGTTATATAAATGTTTCGTAAACATTTTTTTTTTCAAATAGCATGCTATTTGTTTGCTTTATTATTATGTGATTGGGCATGGCTGTTTTGTTTTTGAAGTTTTTGCTCTAATAAATCAATAGTAACACAGTGATGTAAATCTGTAATGTACCTGAAGGCTTATTTAGTAGTTTATTATTTGTCAATCTATTATTATTGGTCAATAATAATAGAAGTTGATTAGCCAATTATTAATTATTTTTAAATACAACTGTAGTAGTTTTAATTATTTTCTAAAAGGTGTGTGTCATGTGGGGGAACCCCGGTCTGCTCGTATGCGCGTCTGTTCAAGGTTTAGTTAATGATCTTTGTTATTAGTGGAAGGAGAGGCCTAAACTGTAGTGGTGATAACATAATGTAATGGCAAATCTTTTTAATTCTATAGTTTGTTGTCACAAAGACTACAACCCCATAGGCTGTACTGAATATCACCCCCACGTGCTTAGATCTGAAACCCACTGCAGCGGTTTGTTTTACTTGACACAATATTATTTTTTGAAAAGCACATTTGGGCTTGTTTGTCAACTAACCTTTGTCTTAAAAATAGAGTCTTAAAGCCCTTGCCAGTCCTGAAATGTATTTATAATCATCATCTCATGGTTTCTCTGTGAATGCTATGGGTAAGGACATTTAAGTGTGAATCAATTTTACTCTCACTTGTATTGTGACAAGTCAGACATCAATGCTTAATGGTCATCAATGATTAATGCAGTGTAGGGAATAGTTGAATGTGGGCCGTCCTGCCAGGCAGTGCTATCGGAGAGAAACCTGAAGAAATATAATTCATTTGCAAGTGGAGCATAGAGTGTAGAAGTGTCTGTGAACTGTAGTGTCCAAGGATTGCAAGCGTGGTGAACCATCTGCATGTGTATATTAGCATTTTTAATCTAAAGGAGTAACATTAACATACATTTCTGCTCTCTCAGAGAGATTCATTTAACAAATGTCCAGGATTACTGGCTAGCCAGGAAACCTCTGAGCATGACTTGATTTTGTTACTTGTCAGTCATGTAAAAGTATGTAAAAAACCCCCAAAAACAATTAATTTGTAGGCAGGAGCAGCACGGTGGCTCTGTGGGTAGCACTGCTGCCTCACAGCAGGAAGGTTCAATCCTAAGGGGGAAGAGGCCTGAATCCTTTGTGTGGAGTCAGCATGGCCTCCCAGTGTCTGCATGGGTTTACTCAAAGTACTCCTTTTTTTTGCCACAATCCACCGAATGCGTGTATTTTAATATACATATTTATATATACTTTCTGCCAGTATTAAGGCTTAGGACAAATTTTACAAGTTGTAGCCTGCCCACAAATTTATGTCTTCTTTATCTGTGCATGTGTGCCTGAGCATGTGTGCCTGTGCCTGTGCCTGTATCTGTATGTATGTATGTATGTATATATATATAGTGTATATATATAGATAGATGGATAGATGGATAGATAGATGGATATATCTATAGATGTGTGTGTGTGTGTGTGTGTGTGTGTGTGTGTGTGTGTGTGTGTGTGT
>JAUZST010013246.1:0-11108 GCA_034779995.1 Parotocinclus haroldoi
ATTGATTCACAGAATTGTCGATGTGATTGTTTCTCTCTACAGACCTCAGTAAGTCTTAAATCACTCTAACACACACACACACACACACACACACACACACACACACACACACACACACCACACCCCACATCACACACACACACACACATACCACACCCCACATCACACACACCACACACACCCTACACACAGCACACACACACACACATACCACACCCCACAACACACACACCACACACACCCAACACACAGCACACACACACACACACACACACACCCACACACCCACACCCACACCCACACACACACACACACACACCCCCACACACACACCCACACACACACCCACACACACACCCACACACACACCCACACACACCCACACACACACCCACACACACACCCACACACACACCCACACACACCCACCCACACACCCACCCACACACCCACCCACACACACACACACACCCACACACACACCCACACACAATGCAGGAGCTGTTCAGTAGTAGTCATGTGAAATTGGCAGACCTGGTAACACTGACCAGACCAAATATTTGCAAACAAAAGTTGAACACTGCATATCATCCATCATTTTCTCCGACAGCTCTCGCTAACTCTCTTCTCTCATCACTATTCCTGCTACTCACTTTGTACATTTTATTATTGCCAGCTATATTTTCATGTACCTGTTCTTGTCTGTCCCTTTGCAAACTGTGTACACAATTCCTGTCATGCTTTCTGATATAGACACATGGCTGGTGTACCTTTTAAATGAACTGCTTTTTTACATTTGTCCCCAAATGTTTCTTCTGTTTTACAGATCAGACAGTTTATTGGCACCCTATGATAGAATAGAACCCTACAGCCTACATCTGTTTACTATATTGTACAATAAATTAAAAGTACTCTCCAGGTACAATCTTTTTGACTTGCCAATATTAGTTAGTGGACCGCAGGCCACTACAAGTTAGATTTCTCATTAACTCTCAATGGATGTTCAGTTGAACCATGTGTAACAGGAGTACCTTGGTTTGAGACAGAACATGATTTTTTTTTTCATCTAAAATACTGCTAACTAACAAATATAGACTCACCACCACACAGAAAAAAATATAGTTATAGCTAAACGCATTAGCTATATATAGGTTGAGGTACTGGACAACTGTAATACTTTGTTTACAGAATATTCCAGTAACTGTTTAAATGAGCTCCAGTCAATCCAGAAGGCAGGAGCTTAATGGAACTATAGTTTGAACACATTACCCCATTATGTTCACGCTTTACTGGCTGCCAGTTAAGTATTAGATGGTCATAAAATACCGTGTCTAATTTATAGTCCTACCTCTGAGCATGTTACTGAGCAACATATAGAAAATCACTTTTCCTACAAAAGCATGGATTAGGCTTCCTATTGATTTATTCCTATTATCAAGTATGTATATGTGAATGGCCAATAAGATGGTGGTGCACATTTTGGTCGAGTGGAATCATTGATGTGGTTACTCTCATCTATCAAAAGCAATTAATAAGACATCATTCTTATATACTACGCTGCTTCATTGGAAGTCACTTGTACTATATACTACAGTGAAACACCTACCCTGGACACCATACGATTTTCCAAGTATTGCCACAATGACTACAAACTCTTTAAATTAATGAATTATCTCATCAAGACACATATTCATGACCTGCTTCCAGCTGTTAGTGCCACTTTGCTCTGCTCTGTAATGGTTAGGAGCACCACAGGACCAGCAGTACTATTTAGTACAATCAGGTACAGGTACTATTTGGGTGATGGATCATTCTTAGCCCTGCAGTAACACTGACATGGTGGGGCTATGTGTTTTACTGGTATGAGTGGGTCAGACACAGCAGTTCTGCTGGAGTTATTAAATACTCTGTTTATTCACTGTGCACACTATTAGACACATATTTCTTATTGCTCCGCCTTGTAGATGTAGAAGTCAGAGCTCGACTAATGTTGTGCAGTTTGTGTTAGTCAACACTTCATCAGTGCTCGCAGGATGCTGCTTACAGGGCACTAGTGGCTGGACACTTTTGGTCGGTGGACTATTTTCAGTCCAGCAGTGACACTGAGATGTTTAAAAACTCCAGCAGTGCTGCTGTGTTGAGAATGTTCCAGAAGAACAGATGGATTACTGTCAAAGAACTACAAAGTGCATCTACTGTATAAGGTAAGTGGAAAAAGTTGTACGACATTTCGCTGTAAAAGGACCCCAAATAGAGTGACCGTATTCATATTTTCTGTCTTGTACAAGATACAAGGGTGGGACATTGGAAGTGTAAGCAATAAACATTTAGTCTTTCAACTATCCTGCTGCACTGCAATCAATATTCAATACTTATTCAACCTCTTTCAGTCATTCATTTCTTACAAGTAGGCAGATAAAATTTGCGCCTCCTTTTAATTTCATTCATTTTCTATGGCACATTTGTCCAGAACCCCACAGATGTTACTAATTTGAACAAATTACTTAAATGGCAACACATAACAGTTATCATTCATTTTGTATATTTATATACAAGTCACGATGCCACATACAGACAGATGACAAAAAATCTCTGCATAACATTATTTCTTCTCATGGCCATTTTTCAATAATTTGCCGTAAAAAATCCAATCTTTCACTAGACTGGTGAGCCCATGGTACATTTTCGCAACCACTCTCATCAAGCAAGCTGTTGCTGTGGTGCAAGTTTAATTACACACATGAGGGTGATGAATGAGATACAGTCTATCCAACAGTTTTCTGTAGAGAATGTACACAATTAACAAAGTGCTGGCGAGAAGGCAGGACTAAATGAGTAATGCAAACACACATACACAACACACACACACACACACACACAGACACACACACACACACACACACACACAGTTTATAGATTCTGAATTCTTTGAATAATAATTTCATAATTAAACAACAAAATCTGTAATTTCCATGTGCATAAACTGCATTTCAGAGTTTCCCTAAATGTGTTTGGTAGCCATTTCATGGGTGCTGCCTTGAATTCCAGGTTTGCCAGATCCCACAAGACACACATTTACATTACATTTACATCATTTAGCAGACGCCCTTATCCAGAGCGACTTACAACTTATACAGTCTTGCAATTCAAGCACTGGTGGGTTAAGGGCCTTGCTTAAGGCAGAGGTGGGATTTGAACCCTCGACCATCAAGTCCAAAGTCCGGTACCTTAACCGCTAGGCTAACACAGTCCCAAACACAAACATCCAGGTCTACGGAAAGTATTTTTTAAAAAGTAGTCTCTAAGAATAAGTGGACCTGGCAACTATGTTTGATTCTGTTGGCTGCTTTCACTTCCTACACTCCTTCCACACCTCTACACTCTCTCCGCTTACATTTGTGTGCATGCGCAGACTGAGAAAAGGATATACACGTGCTGAGAAATCCCAATAAAATTATAATAAAAAAAGAATACAAATCTAATCTCAATATTAAAATTATAATAGAATAATAAAATCATCATACTAATAAAATTCAGTTACTGATAACATTCAGCTCTCTTTATAAAATTTTTTAAACCGATTTCTAGTATTTAAATATGATCTGAGAAATCAGTGTGGTGTTCACATGTCCTCTTGAATAATCAGACACGTACAAAAATCTGATTATGACCAGATTATTAAGTGCATGTGAACACACAAAGTATTTTGTTGAAAGCACCACATAGTATATTGTAACCACAGGGTAAACATTTTACTTTACTCCATCTTTCTCAAACCTTTCTTTAACACTCTTCATTATTAAATAAAGAACAAGTGCCATATGTTCAACAATTCACTTTCACAAACAGCTGGTAGCTTCCAATAAGCAAAAGATGACAGAAAGAGATGTGTGAGAAAGGGCCATACAGACACAAAGTACGATATCTAAATTAGGCTCAAAAGACAAGCAAATGAAAAGAGCCAAATTGCTAGTGATCCAAATTCATCTTTTTCCTTCACACCCTCATTGATCGCTTTCATTCTCTCACTAGCTGTCTTACTTTCTCTCACTTTGATCCACCTAGAGCATAAGCAACACACTCACCTCAAGTGTTCTCACTTACATCACTTCACATGATTTCTTCAATCTAAAGGTGATGTGTGAAGAGCTAATATGTGTTCAGTTCACAGTTATCCCTGTGGCTCTCAAACACGCATGTAGTTAGGGAAAGATCTAACTACATGCATGCCCTTGATTTGAGTGTGTACTTGTAAAAAAGGTTGCTTGGTGAACAAGAACACTCCAGGCATTAAGTGTTGTTAGTTTTGAACATGCATGTTGATAAAGGATACACTTTCGAGATGCCCAGTGGAACATCTTTGCTCAAGTTGTGAAAAAGAAATCTTGAGAGGTTGAAAAGAGTCTCTGGCATGTTTGAACTGAAGGGTTCAACCTGAAATACAGAAACACAATTTGTAGCATCTACTTCAGATCATTCCATACTATTTCGTCTGCAGTGTTTAACGGCTGAGGTATTAAAAAATAATAATGAATCATAATGGTAAATACATTTTGTCTTATAAATCTCGATGTTGCAGCCATAAACATCTGGTCAACTCAACAATTGTGTGTGTGTGTGTGTGTGTGTGTGTGTGTATGTGCGCAACTACCTGAGCGTGTGCTCACTTGCTCGTGTTAGAGCAACGCATTGCATAACACTAACTCAACAGATGTGTTTAGAGACTTTTTGTGCAAGTTACTCCTGTTTATGTGTATTTACATATTTGTAACAAGCTATAAATGGCTAGTAGTACTGCTTTGTTTGCCCCCTACTGTATATTGTATCTAACCTATAACTATATAAACTGGTTCACAGTCACTCGTTGATCTGGTTGATCCTCCGGGTTGTTTGTAATACTGTCTATCAAATGCACTTTTGGCTTCCAAACACAAACGAGTCATCATACCACCCCTTTAAGTGTTACTCCTTTACCATAGACAGGGTGGTAAGAATACATAACTCTTTATTTTCTATAATGATTTGCTTAGAATGCAGTGGCATCAGGGCAATGATGGCAAGATGGCAATATTTTCAGTGGTATCTCTGATGTATGTATGTGTTGTTTCTACACAGTTTACTTGTGATAACAGAGACTATATGACGTCTAATGTCTGGTCAGTAATCGTTTTGGTGAACAACCTGTCTCACAGAACACAATGCGGTCATTAAACGTGGCATACCTTTAATTACAACAAACAAGTTCGTGAAACAAGAAAACAACAAAATGTAAACAAAAATAGGCACTGAAGTTCTACAGCAATTACAAAGTCACCAAAGATACTTTCAGGTTTCCACAAAGATCTACATTAATTTAGACAAAAATATATATCAAGTTTTAAAATATATTCCATTACGACATGCTAGGAAACACCATTTAATACACGCACAAATCAACCGGGGTAATTTATGCTTTAAGCCAGCGAAACCAGTGTCGAGACTGAGCAAATGTGTTCTTGAGACTCGACGGCCTTCATGTAGACCCATAATACAAAAACCATGTGCTAAAACCGTACTCATTATGGCTGAGCTGGAGCCCATTACCAACCAAATCAGAGATGTAGAAAGCACAGAAGTGGTGTTCACTGTTATTTGCAACGATTAAACTATTTCAGAAACCTAATGGTAAACAAAGGAGAAGTGGTTTGCGAGTCACTGGGTAGCAGACTTACCATGTAGCGATGGATTGAGTGGTAAACATGGTACAGCTCAGCCAAGTGCTGAAAGCTGTGGAATTTCTTCAACATTTCTTCCCTTTTCCCATCGTTTTCTAATGAGAAAACCACAGCATACAAACATACATATGAAGTCTTAAGAGGGACACTTAATTTGTATTTATACGTGTAGTATAGTTTAGTTCACCTGTTCTAGACTAAAGCAGAAAATAATACATTGTTGCATTTTATTCTTTGTTCGCTTGCTGTTCGCACTCGAATCCTCAATACCAAATCACATGCGTACGGTTACATAACGATTGGACAGCTTTTATGTAGTGTATTTTGCTCCTATAATGAGAAGAATCAGTTATGCTTGAGTATTCAGTCCTTTGAAATTAAAGAAACAACTACAGTTCTTTAACCTAACCAGAATTACAATTGTTTAATATTTAACTGTTTAATTTTCAGTACAGAACTTCGGTTGAGAAAAGCACAGCTTTTCACACCAAAACTGTATTACTCTGATGACATGTTGCCAAGTAATGAGAAGCATTAATTACCCAAACACATGACATATAAAATAATATAATAACCCCAATAATTAAACGTATATTTACATTTAAACTGTATTATGTAATTCAGAGTGAATTTTAATTTGAGTATTTTTTTTTTTCAAATTGCACTTTCAACTAACTTTACTTGGTTCTGTTATATAAACCATAAGCCTGCTTTGTAGTGTTAGAGCAGTTACCGTTTCATAGCAACAACTCATTTGCTGTGAGCCTACTTACTGGTGGAAGGTATTTTCAGCATTCAGCATTAAATTCAGGGCTTCTGTTATATATTTTGATGAACAAATGATATAGTATTTCAGAGTAGCAGGATACCTGCTTAAGAAATTACACTTGGTTAATAGGTAAAAATATACTGTGGGAACACCCCTGGTGACTGGCAAGCAACCCAGCCTCCAGTCATACTTGGAGGCAAGGGTTTTTTCCAAAGGCTCTTATTGACAATATAAATAATTCAAATATTCTTATCTGCAGAAAAAGTATGAAACGTTTGAAAGCACTGTACTACACAGTCAGTACATCCCTGATATGTAACTCATATTATACTTATATACCAGTAAATAGCATGAGGTTTGAAACTGAGACTTCAATTCTGCCAGTTAGCTGGATGTGTGATGTGAAATGTAACCTGATATGATTGGTCATTATTTTTACTTTAAATCCCACTCACACTTGAGTAACAAAAGCAATGAAAATCAGAAGTCATTTAAAGGTGGGGAAAAACTTCCTCACAAGGAAAACAAATGAATGGGATTTATTTTAAAAAAAAAACTCAGATTCTGATTTCAAGTTAAAGAAACAAAAGACAGAAGGGAGAATTCAATTTCAAGCGCTTCAGCCCACTTAACAGATAAATCATGTTTAGGTAATATCCGTTTATAAGATAATACAAGACACGCACTGACCTTGCGCAATATCCAGGCACTGCATAGAGAGCATCCAGTAGTAGTATGAGGCATCATTGAATCTGCTCTCCACTACAGCATTGTGTGTGAGCTGCTCCAGAACCTTGACGGCCTCCGCTTGCTGCCCGGCCTTGTGGAAAGCTGGAAGACAAGAGGCACATTAAAAGCCTTCCAAACAAACTGAAACCATAGTTCATTATCAACCATGACATAAATTCAAACAACATATTATCTATAACAGACTAAAGTTCAGATCAAATTCCTGATTAGTTCAGAATCAATTTTAGAACAAAATATCGTCATGAGTGGTCAGACCAATATGCAAAATGTAATAATAATAACTTTGTTACAGTAAATCCTCTAAAATCTAAATCATAGTGATGTCTGTCTATGGAAATAAGATGTGGGGAAACAACTCCAAGCAACATAATGGAAGTTTAATCAGCGCTAGAGTTTTGCAAGCCAAATATCAATACAGTGGCACCTCGGTTCTTATCATTAATTAGCTCCAGAAGAGAGCTAATTTCAAGAGCATGAAAAACTATGCGTACAGAGTATATTTTACCCATAAGGAACAATGTAAATGAAATTAATCTGTTTCTAATTCATTGGACACTTATTTGTACTAAAAATACAGTACTGAAAAAAACATGATAAACACAGCAGATACAGCAAACACTGAGAAAGAATCTGAATCACTGTGTACTGAATCGTGAATCAAGTTTCGGCTGGGACGAGTCATACGCATCAACTCAACACAACAGTAATTTACGGTAATGTTACGGTATGCTAATAGGTGGTTGTCAATGGCAGGAAACGTAATGGGCACTGCTTAACAAACAACTTTCCTTCTGCTAAGCAACTGGAAATGGTCCGGCCAGAGACAGGGGTGTGTAGTGAATGTGCTGCCAGTGATTGTCAGTGGATCAAACAGTCTATTCTACTGGTGGTCTGTCTGGGCCGTCCAGTGCCTGCTCGACATGTGTTCCCTCGCAGAACCACTATTCCCAACACCTCCTAACAGCTAGAATGGTCTAGATGGCGGACAGTCCTGATTCTGTCAGCCCAATGCTGCACCCCCTCTCAAAGTCAACTGGGCAAAATGTCTTCGAGTGCTTCGTGGAGACATGCCTGACAAGCAGCAATCTCTCACCAAGAGGTAAAATTGATATGCAAACGACTATTTGACATTTGCACCTGCTTAGATAATCCTGCTGAGTTCAGATCTCAAAAGGCAGCGGGGTGGCGAGTGGCGCTGTACTGTGCAAAATCCTAGAAATAAAACAATTGTACAGGCTTTTAAATTCGTAATTTCTTCCATCATTGCTTCCTTCAGTCTTTCTTTCTCTTACACACTTTTATTTCAGGCAGAATTGTTCTTGCATGCATGCTCACTAGTAGCCCCAGACTTTTAACCCCCAATTAAGGTGTTCTTTACTTTAGACATTTTACTGTTAAAGTCTATAGCTTTATAGCTATGTTTATTAAGTTCATTATTTCAATTTATATAACCATTCACCTCACACTCAATGACAAACAAAGAAAACACCCAGACCCACAAGTGAAACTGATATTAACTTATATGAACTAATATAGATAAACAAACATACAGTCATAACACATCTTAGGATAATTAAATGATTTCTTAAATGCTGCTGATCACATTTGCATTTTGTGAGCTACTTGCCCAGTGTCTCAACTGGTCTCCAAATCACTACTGCAAACATTCTTCGTATCATAAAGAGAACTATTAGCCGATAATGAACAAAATTGTTAATTACAACTAGATTCTATCCCATATGGCCTCACACACTTCAGATCCAGCCTTGAATTGATTCCTTTTACTTACCTTGCATTTCCTTCATCAAATCTTCTGCTAATTCTGCTTTCAATGTTTATTTGAAGTTCAAGCCTACAAAGCACTTAGCATCTACAACTCAAATTCCAGTGAAGTTGGGACGTTGTGTAAACCATAAATAAAAACAGAATACGGTGATTTGCAAATCCTTTTCAACCCATATTCAACTAAATACACTACAAAGACAAGACAATCAACATTCAAACTGATAAACATGATTGTTTTTTGCAAATATGCACTCATTTTGAATTTGATGCCTGCAACACGTTCCAAAAAAGTAGGGACAGGGGTAACAGAAGAATGGGAAAGTTGAGGAATGCTCTAAAACACCTGGTTGAAAAATTCTACAGGTGAATAGGTTAATTGGAAACAGAAGAGTGTCATGACCGGATATAAAAGGAGCATCTCCGAAAGTCGTTCACAAACAAGGATGGGGGGAGTTCACCACAACTGCATGAACAAATAGTCCAACAGTATGAGAACAACTTTTGTCATCGTGCATTTGCAAGGAATTTTGGGATTTCATAATCTACAGTCCATAATATCAACAAAAGATTCATCTCTGCAAGTAAGCAGCAAGGCCAAAAAACAACATTGAAAGGCTGTGACCTTCGATCCCTCGGGTGCCACTGCATTAAAAAAAATCGACATCATTCTATTACCACATGGGTTCAGGAACACGTCGAGCAATGTCTTTTTCATGGACGTCCCTCCTTATCTCAGCAAGACAATTCCAAGCCACATTCTGCATGTTACAACTGTTGGACTATTTGCTTAAACTGTTGGACTATTTGACCTTGTCCTATCCTTGCTTGTAAACATCCGTCTTTCAGAAACGCTCCATTTAAATCCAATCACGACACTCACCTTTTTTTAATTAACATGTTCACCTGTGGAATGCTTTAAACAGGTTTTTTTTTTTAACATACCTCAAATTTCCCAGTCTTTTGTTGCCTTGTCCCAAATGTTTTGGAACATGTTGCAGGCATTAAATTAAAAATGAGTGAATATTTGCATAAAACAATATTGTTTATCAGTTTGAACATTAAAAATATTGTCTTTACACTACGTATGCAGTTGAATACGGGTTGAAAAGGATTTGCAAAATCATCGTATTCTGTTTTTATTTATGTTTTACACCACCATTTCAAATTGAGAATAAAATAAAATCAAGCTACATCATTCCTAATTTTATATGTGGGATTACTTATTTAAATCCAGCCTAATCCTAAACCATGTAAACCTGACATTTAAACTGTTTAGCTTGAGATATCAATCTTAATTTGACAAATTGTCCCTAAAGGATTTAAAAGCCACTCAAGAATCCAAATCACATGACCATTCATTTCAAAGCCCCAAACTGAGAAGTATGCAGTGCAGCTTTGCCATCAATCTCTGCAAATAATACCCTTCATTAATCACTCTAAAGGGGGATTTAGTAATATGCACTGCTTGATCATCTGGCGTTAAATCCATGATCGCCCCAAAACTCTCCCGGAGTTTGGCTGTGTAAGCAATAAATCCCTCGTTTCCGCTGCTCCTCTCCTCCAGCTGCCAGGCGTTACATAAAGGGAACTTGGCCAAACCTCTCAACCTCACCACACGCCAAAGGCAATTTTTACTTAGCGTACACAAGTCGTACAAGCATCACCTCTTAGAGCCTAATCTCTACTGCAGCTCAGTTCAGAGAGAAAATGAGAGGCTATTAGCAAATGTCAAACAGAGTTGCCCTTAGAAACCAGAGCAGGATTGAGCACTAGGCTCCCCTTTTCTATCACAGCTTAATCAAACACAGCTTTACAGCAATGCAACCCCTGCCATGGCCCCATGGAGAAAGCCCATTTCAGGGCCGGATCTCCATTAGCTACTGCCATCTTGGGTCAAGGTGCTTTAGTGGTGCATTTATCAGAAGAGATTTGAAGCGACTGGTGTTAAGCTCAGCTGCAACAGTTTAGAGTCCAACATAAACGCAGATGGTGGGTTGCTCCAGTCCAGAACAGACACACACACACACACACACACACACACACACACACACACACACACACACACACACACACAGACACAGACACACACA
>JAUZST010013247.1:0-11108 GCA_034779995.1 Parotocinclus haroldoi
TAATTATAGTAATAGCTAGTAATGATAATAAGCCTACCACTACTCATAACAACAACAACAATACCATTTGTATTATTATTATTAGTAGTATTATTATAAATAATAATAATAATAATAATAATAATAATAATAATAACAACAAATAATATTGCCTGCAAAAGTACATTAGATGTCTAGTACTACTGCTAATTATAACAATAAACTAGAACGTTCGTATTACTGATTTACTGGAGTGCTAATCTTTACCTGCCTTTCCTATATCTGATTGCCAGCCTGTACATTTAAACCCTACCATTCAGCAGGCCATTGTGAAGTCTCTCTACTTTCTACAATACTCTGAGTGGCTCTCTCACCAATTATCATACTTCCTTCTGTTCATTCATTCTAATGAATACATGTCCTGCACTCTTGCATCATTATTTGTATTTATCCTGTGTACTGGTCCTACTAGTCAACATGAACTTGCTCATCAGCCTCAGTATAATGCAGACCAGCTTCTATGGAGACACTGGAAGAATCCTCTTCTCCTGTTACTCACCACACCAACATATCTCCCTTTGCTGAGTTCATGCAGGTGTATGTGATCCAGCCATACTGGGAGGCAGGAAGTTTGCAGATCTGATCAGCATATCTGGGTTGATTGCCATGGCTCTTGAATGAAGTCGTTCTCTCTTAGGTGTGGGTTCTCCCCTATGCACGAACAGGCCACACATGAATATGTCTCTGAGGCACCCTCATCCATCCACTTTTTCATCTGGATTCATCTTCATGGCCAAGCGTTATTCTATTGTATGCAAATGCCCTGACCACTGCCGTTTGAACGTCATCACCAAGTAACTGGTAAATACGAGGTTGGAATTTCTTATTAGCATCAATAATGGAGTTTACTCACCATCAGTTAACCCTTGTGGGTGTGTGGCAGGTTTGATAATTTCCACCATATTGTCCCATTTGGATTTGCTATCTCTGATGGGAGCAGGTATATAGTATATGAGGGAGCCTAAAATAGCCATCTTGTTCCTGTTATCAGTTCAAAATGTACCTCCCACCACAAAGTCCCATGTGATGGCAGCCGGAAAATCATTAAACTTTGAGAATTATTTCTCCCCAGGACAGTAACTGGGCACCTATGAAGTATACTATGATATTTTTTTTCTGTATTTGCACACACACTTTCTGTCTCTCTGATAGTTGAGGCGAATTCCTTTGATTTTCAACCCTTGACAATGAAAAGGTAGTTTAATGATTTATACTCTCCGCTAATTGTGCCACATACCCAGAAAGAAACAGCATGTGTGTGGGATCAAAGCACTGCATACACAGATATAATTTCTACAGCAATTAAAAAATATAAATTTTCCCCAGTTTTTACTTTTGCATGGCAGCTTCCAAACATCCCAAGGTCAGAGAATCTCCAAATATTTCGAAAGGAAACTCTAAAAGAATGGGTGTAGAGTAATTTACAAAGCACCGTCACTAACAGCACCCTCTAAACCTCGACTCTAGAGTCAAGCAAGTAGCAAACAATATCTGAATGGCTTCCAAGGAAGCAGTCCTTGGAAATGCTTATTTTGAAATGCAATAAACAATTGAAACAATGTTGTTCAGACTATAGTATTAATGTATATAGAATACTTTGTACAAAAATAAACTGAAGGTTTAAGTTTTAAGTAGGTTAACCATTACTAATGCAAGAAAAAAATACTTCTTTACATTTGTGCTAGTTAAAAGTTATTAAGCCAACAACTTTTAGAAGTAGATTTTATTAGATTAAGCTCGCTTCCCAACTGTTAAAAGTGGTGCATTTATATAAATGCAGTCATGCATTTCTTCTGTTTGGCAGTTCAAATGGTGCTGTTTATAATTTCAGGGCCTTACATTGTTAAACCATGCCATTGTAAAGGTTTATGTAATCACGTCTACTTTGGAGAGTCATTGCTGGAATGAGCTGTCACATATGAGAAGCAGAGATATCCCATAATGACAAAACTCTGCGAATAATCATTCATACATATCAAAGCAGAGTGGATGTCAAGAAATATGCAGACACTAAGGCAACTGACTCAGATAAAGATTTTTTTTTATTAACAGACAAGCATTTAAAATGAAGTGCAATTGTGTTGGAAGAACTTGATAACGGTTCTGTTTTTTTGAGCAGTTACATTAATGGTTCAGAGAGGTCATGATCTACATTCTACCCTGAACTCATCAGTTTGAATTCAGCTAAACAAGGAAGACGGCAGAGCAAATACAATGCCAGGTTTCCAAAAATAGCTCTCTTTGGCTATGAGGCTTAAACAACAGTACTCAGCACAAATGTTTTAGCCACGTCGCCCTTTGAATATTTTCGAACCCCTCACCCTATTATGGCAGACATTGACATGTCTTTTGCTTCAAAACTCCACTATAATTAACAGTGTAATTCGTGCAAAACTGCAACTTCTTATTGAGTAATAGGGTTCAGTATTAATTGAAAAAGAAAAGTTCACTACCCCACTATCCACTGTCCTGAACAAGTATTTGAAGTTTAAAAAGTTATTCGCAAATAAATGAGCACAAATAATATCTTTAGTTTATTAAGTTTATTTATTCCTAACATGTATACATTCTAACAATAATATGTCAATTATTTTATTTATCCTGTAAGACTTCATAGATTACCATGACAAACCTGGTGATTGAAACATTCTTGTGAGTGCTGTTTTATGATAAATGCATTCAGACTAAGGTCTTTTTCTGTTGAGAGACTGACCAGTTGCTGAGTGATATGTTGTTGTGACTAACTTGGTCACTCTTCATCCATCATACGCACATCTAGTGGGCCAGAAGGGCTTTTTGACACCTTTTTCTGGTGCTCTACATTTTACATTTACATTTATTTTTTTGCTGCTGTTCCAATATTGCATTTTACTATCCGCAGTCATTCCGGCAATCGTTATTTTTGAGCCATGCCAAAACAAATTACCTTTGGAATTTGTGGAATTTTTACAATTTACATATAATATGTATCTTAAAGCTCTAATGTGTGGCAGAATTTACTGTTTCCAACATGCTTACAAAACCACCTCTTAGGGTTCCTACCGCATGCCCTGGTGCAATCCGCCGTCCTGTCCGGTTGCCGTTACAGAGCAATCGGTGAGGCGGATTATATCCGCCGCTTAATCAACTACATTATGGGCGAACGTCTGGGGTCTCTACTATATAAGTATGAGCCTTATAGCTCAAGCTTAAGCGTATAGCTTTGTTCAACACCACGTATGTAGTCATTTATTTCTTGGAATTCAATTCAATCTTGGACTCATCTGACCATAAAACGTTTTGTCACATGGTATCAGAAGTACAAACAAGGCATAGTCTTGCACTTTTCCAGAAAAGGCTAGTTTTTAGCCTGCTGCCATATAGACCAATTTAGTATAAAGGTTGTGCAATTGCTGGTCCGTGCATACACCGACTAAAGCCATAATATTTTGGGGAATGCTACCTGGTTTAGAAATGAGATGTTGTACCTGATCAAATTAAGGAATGGCTCAATTAACCAAATTCGGTATTTAAAAATTACATTTTAATACAGATTTTTTTAAGGCTATAAAGTGTGATTCCAAACGTGCCTGTGTGAAGCCAGATATCAGCTGATGCAATGTAAATCACACCACTGTGGTGAACCCGGATTCACCATGACCATTTGTCCTGTTTCAGCATGACCATGCTCTGGAGTTGGCACTTTAGCAGTTCAGTTTTATGTAGTCTATTTCAAACTCTCACCAAACTAATAAATCCTATTTTCCAAAATCCTATCCAATCCAAAATCCTCCTAAAATACACTTACACGGTCTATACAACAACATTTGAATTTAAATAATGTAGTCTTAAAAGGTTGGAAGCCACTTACTTGCAAAAAAACAAGTAGCTGCAGGGTAATTAAGTGGTTTATGACTAGAAATATTAATGCTGTGGGTTTTTTTTATTTTATTTTATTCTATAATTCTCTGATTTAAGGATACGGTTGTTACCTGAGAGATGGTGAAGTGCCCAGCAAGCAGTCGATGGTGCAAATGCTTTGTTTTTGTTAAATATATGGTAAATGTTCAGAATTAAGGGAAGATAGGTAACACTTTGTCATTATGCACAATTTCTGCACAGGTGGTTCAGCATGGCTAGCAAGTGGTTGACTGACCATGGCATCATCTTAGATAGTTGGCACAAAAATTGACTGATGTGACCATTATGCTGAATGTTTCAGATCGGTTGGGTGCTAGAGCATGAGACAAAGGCAATTATTGAACTTTTATGAAAGGTGTCATGTACCCATAGTCAATCATTGCTGAAAGACACACAATACAGGATAGATTAGGTCAAAGAATGTGCAGACTTGTGGAGAGCTGAATGAAATCTTAGAGACTGAGTTGATCGTTCTGCATATGAGCTCTGCTTGATACCTTTAATGCAGATTGATTCCATTCCCACTCAGCACACATTTTGCAAAATATCATGGCACTGCTTAAAAATGGACAACAATTGCTCCCCAGCACCCTACCCTATTGAGGAAAGATTGTGCGCCTATAATAAATGGTGTTCACACCATTTATGGCTACACTACTGTGATCATTTGAGTTAATATAGATATGTACAAATTCTCTTCAGGCTAACAGCAAGAAGACCACTGAAACTTTAGACTTATCAGTGATGAGGACTGGTGGTTGAGGGACTGAGCATTTACATTACAAATCTGTATATAAAATAATATGAAAAGCATTGGTTCCACCATCACCATACCACCATACATTGTTATCTACTGTCTCTATTCATAACTGTAACTGTAACAAGTAGAGGCTCATATCTTCATTAATACGAAAATTAAGACAAGGAATATGAGTCTAACAATGTTTAGTGGAACACAAGGTCAACTTGTTAATTATCATTTAACCTTGGTTTAAGTAGTGATATAAATGTCTACAAAATAGCTTATTCTAACTTGCAGTCACTCAGCCTATTTCAGACAGCTTAAGTATTTTTGTAATAATGCTCTGTTAATAATTTTATTTTATCAGAAATAGCTTGGCACTTTGTCATTTCAAATTCAAAGCAAATGGCTGCAAAATAAATTTAAATCATCATTTGAGAATAAATTAATTTAAATTAAAACGGACTTATTGGCAAAGTTATTGGCAGTACACATGTTTAAAATGTTGTGCTTGTTGTAATTCATTCACTGATCATAATTTACAGTAGGCAGTTGTGCCTTTGCGGTAGCCTACTGTTTATTTAGTAAGAGTACTCATTTAAATTACTTCAGTAAGATTGATGAAATATCTTGAGGGAGAATGTAATTAAGTATTGTGTTACTCGTTACATAAGGTTAATTAGACTAAAGAAAAAACTCCAAACATCACAACACCACAATAAAGGCCATGTACATTCTAAATGAAATAAAAACAGATGAGTTGAAAGAAAAAAAACAATAATACTCACATGAGTGATCCCTTGTGTAAAATAAGCATTTGATATTTTAACTTAAGGGAAATGTGTTGCATGTATGATAAAAAAAATGACTCATTATAATCATCTAATTTTGAAATGTGTTTGATTTATTTTTCCCTAATCTGTAATAATTCACGTGCTTGAACTTTACTAATCACACCATACTCTAAAAGTTTAAAAGAATGATATTCACAGATTTCAATCATTTTAGATCTACAGCAACTGGTATAATCTTACAACGTACAATAGAAGTGGCGTTTTGCTCAGCAATGGTAACTTGGCAATGCTGGGTTTTTCATTGCTCCATTACTGTCCAGAAGTTCATAAATCTAACAGTTGATTGCTCACCAGTCTGTAATTGAGGGCATAACATATTTGCTCTTACTAATAGTTTTAATAGTTGTAGTTCTTCTTAAACTTTGTTACATTTGGAGTTTAGCACATTGTAAAACAGTGAGCTGCTTCTTTATGTAATATCCCGGCCAGTATGGTGGGACAGTGATTAACACTGTCACCTCACAGCTCCAGAGTGACTGGATTTGAAAGTACTGCTGAGTGTGTATTATTTGCATGTTCTCCCAATGTCTATTTCTCTAAGTGCTCTTGTTTTAGGTTAGGTTGCGTATTTAAAGTGTTCTTGTGTTTGATTGTGTGTGTGTGTGTGAGCTCATGCTCAGGTGCTCTGTGATGTAGTACCACCCTGTAAATCTGTAATATCTATTAACCCACGAGGCCCTAAATTGGATTAAGAAGACAAGTAAGAAGTCTTCTTCAATTTGTGAATTTTTATTTAAAAAAAACACAAAAATGTTAACCATAAATAGTTCATAATAACTTAAAAAATCCAGTCCATATGTGCAGTACATTACACTGGGAAAGTTCACCTCTGCCAGATGTGTGGATGCTAAATGTAAATCACTTGAAAGCATTCAGAAACATTTTAGCTTGTCTTCACTGTTTTGTTTTAATAAGGGAGTAAGATACAAAGTTTAATGGTTCCTAATAATAAGCTTTCAATATAATAATATGCTGAATTTATGGGGTGAATTATAGGTGAATTTACCACTAGGAGTTCTGGCCTCCCTGAGATGCAGTTCTTACAGAGAGGAAATGATTGTAGGTGACTTCCATGCCAATCAATATTGAGCACCTCTCTGCTTGAATGAACTGGTCAAGTGCACTGACCTGCCCAATAGAGTGCCTAATTAATAGAGTAAAATCAGTTTCTTAACATGAATTCTCTGATTTCTCCCTCACTCTCTGCCCACAAATGATTTTGTGATCATTTACATCATTTAGAAATAATTATATAGAGTGTAATGGGGTTCTGATGGAAGCAACCTTTATATTTGATATGTTAGCTGTAAAACACTAGATTTGAACTTTATCAACATGTTACTTATCTATAGCTCCTGTGACTCAGAGGCAAGAGCCAGCTTCTGAAAACAGCAGTTGCTGAAAACATGGGTGTGAATCCTGGGATGGACCTTGCAATGCAAAGATCAGGCAGTGTAGTTATAAACTGAACATCATTCTGCAACATAATGGATCAGTGTTGGTGATGGGGCATAGCACCATAACTGGCAATCTACTTCCATAATTTATTAGGACATTAAGCAACCATGAGCTGACATCAACTTAATGGCACTAAGTTCAGGTCAGATTTGATATCATATCTGTTGAAAAAGGCCAAAAGCCTTAGCAACAGCAACAGCCTTCTTCAGCAGAAGAGGAGTAAAATAAACAAAGCCTTCAATAGGCTGTGGAGCTTTGCAAAGTCAAATCAGACAAGTTTCTAATAGAGAGAAAATAAGCTTTTAGATGCTCTGCATGGTAATTTGTTATCTAATAATGGCCAATGTGTGAACTGAAAAAGAAAGAAGGCCTGATGAGCTTCTGTTGTTCTATGTTTAATCTGGACACATGGGCCTCAAGCTGGGAAAATAGTGCCTGAAAATTACTCTATTCTGCAGCTAGTATGACAAGCACTATGATACATTGGATGTCTTAGCTAACTGCTCATCAAAAAGAAAAAAACATTAGTTGGGCTTTCTGTAAGTATTTTGTTGGAGGAATGTGACAAAACAGCATATTTCAAATGTAAAAAAATAAAAATATGTTTTGTTTATAAAAGAAAGTAAAGCTTATGACTTTTGGTGGTGAAACAAGTTTTTGTATGAAAGTGAGGTTAGATGAATGAATCTGTACGTGTTATTTACACATTCTGAAGGATGGGTTCAAAACCAATCAATTGGGCAGTACATCTACAGTGATTAAATCAGTACAAAACTTATGAACCATGTCATTCAATTCAATTCAATTTTAGTTATATAGCGTTTTTTACAATGTAACATTGTAAAAACATAGGCCAATTCCAAGTTGAGCAAGCCTAGGGCGACAGTGGAAAGGAAAAACTCCCTAAAATGGTAGGAAGAAACCTTGGGAGGACCTATCCTCCATGGGCGGCCTAGATGTTAATTAAATAAATAATAAATGTATATTAAATTATAGCAAAATTAGTTTAAAATAAGTAACAAATTATTATTAAAATTTAAATTAAAAATAGAAAAATTATAAAATAATCTAAACTGTAAAACAACATTGATTTTATAATGGACTCCTTAGAGGGAGGTCCTTAGAGGCACATCGTCTCCTACTGTCCAACCGATGGATGGAGTTCCTGCACTCTGGTGGGACCTGCCTCCGCTGTTGGAGACCAATTTGATTTTTGGGCCGCATTGTTAATGCTGTTATCATCAGAGATAATACTTCCCAAATATCTGAAGGATGGCACTACAGAGAGTTGTTTGCCAGAAAAAGTGACACACACACACACATAGTGTAGTTCCAACAGTGAAGAAAGATATTCTAATGAAGGCTATACATTGTACTGTAGGTAGCAAGGGTAGGCAGCAGGGTTGCAGTTACCATAATGCAACCTGTGGCTATAATTTTAAAGCCCAACAGGCACACACAATTAAAAGGACCACCACAAAGGAAGCTCATATGAGTGTAAATGTCTGTGCAAATGCAAAATAAGGTGCTTTGTGAGGTCTGAACTATAACAATACCTTCAGGCTATCTGTAATGAGAGGGACGTGTCTGTCTGGCTGCTGAAGCACTCTGCTGTAATTCAGGTTGAATAAATGGCTCATATTTGAAGCTGCATCCTGTTCCGGAGGTATGCTGAGATCATAGGACTGTTAATGATGCCAAAACATACCTCATGCGATTTTGCTCTATCCTTACGAATTATGTGATGAATAATTATGAGCGTGGGGCACGCACAGACACGAGGGGGGTGTAGGGGGACATGGTCCTGCACTGCAACAGTGACCCAAACCCAATCCAGGGCACTCTGACGTCTATGCCTTGTGATCTCTAATCCTTCTCCAGTCAGACATATTTAAATCCAATTACTGTATGAATACCATGCTGTTTACAAGTGCATCAAAGGATATGGTCTCTGATTTCCTTGAGTAAACAGGTGAACGGAAATCCCCTGTGCTCAGTTGATAATCTGTAAGATGCCCGAAACAACACAGAGTAAACCTGACTGCTTATTGTGCAGTTGTGCATCTGGACCTTCTGCTTTTACTTTAGCTGGTCAGATCCAGCTTGTCCTCTCATCCCAGCACAATCCTTTGTATGAAATCTTCAGTATTTTGCCAATCACACATATGAGAAAACCTGTATTTTGCAAAACAGTAATAAACTAGATTGCTTGTTGAAGAAGCTGCTCTGTTTTTTTTCATCTATTAATGCAAACAAGCAATAAGCAACAGAGGGTTATCTTATTTGTACTATAGACATGACAGTACACTGCAGGGCTTGCAACCCAAGGCAAATTATTTGTTTTTATTACATGACGGTTATTTATATAAAGCATATACAGTGGAGCGTCAAAAGCAGATTTGAAAATTTCTATTATCTTCTACTATCTTAGCCCAAGCCCATTCTGAGCAAGCCTAGGGTGACAGTGGAAATGAAAAACTTCCTTAACATTGTAACGAATAAATCTTTATAGACGAACACTGAAAAAGTGACCTGACCTCCTTAGACGATATATGAAAGAATTGCCAAAAAAGTTATACAATTAATTTGTAAATATTAACAGAAGGTGCAAATTAATTAGAGATAATGTAATATTATGAAAGGTTACTATAATAAAATATAGATTATAAATCTATAGCATAAGACAAAAATGTTTGTTGATAATATATTAAAATAGCCTAAAGATATGCATATTGGCAATATTTGGTCCATAAGGTCTGATGGCATGGCATGCTCAGTCAACCTGAGGATGGAGGGAGTTACCTTATGTGGTCCTCTGATGTGGTCTAATCACAGTAAAAGAAAAACATCGGCGTTAAATAAAAGGGGTTAAGAAGGGTAGTAAATAAAAGTTGCAAAAATTCTTTACAAAGCTGAGATAAAGGAAATCTGGTGATTAATATTAAAGATTACAAATGCACTGATTAAGCTGGTAGTCCCATAGACTTTCTAATTATCGACCAAAAAAAACTGAATTTGTCGTAATTTGGAACACCAGATTGCGTAATCAGGAGACTGATGATGTTTAAAGGCTTAGGTAGCTGACTTGTGTAGTTCGTTTTTCAACTTAAGACAGCACTTAGTTATTTAAATTGGGTGAAACTGTTACAACTGCACTTTTTTTAAAACGGCGGCATCGTTTTAGTACTTTAGAATTATTTGTGCTTGAACACTTATACAGGGACACATTTCGAATTGTTATTCTTCAATAAATGAATGTTTTTACTCAGTTGTTTAATATATGGTGAGACCACAAAAGGGTCTTGGGTTCAATCTCAGGGTGGAGCAGCCTGGGTCCTTTCTGTGTCCGGCTTTACTCCGGTTTCCTCCCACACTTCAAAGACAAGTGTTAGGTTAATTGGTGGCTCTAAAGTGGCCCCTAGTGTGTGACTGTGTGCATGACTGCGTGTTTGCGTGTACCCTACAATGAATTAGTGCCCCGTTAAACAATGCGCTTTTTGCACAACTACTTCTGCATTTTCCTTAGTGCTGCTCTAGCGTTTCCGGTTGTGCCACTACGCTCGCAGTGGCGGTATTTTTCACGAGGTGTTTGCAAGAGCTTTTGTGGATAGATGGTTCAATTAGCCACCAAAATCCCATTAAATGATCATAGCTTGGGAATCTGCCGGCAGATGTAAATTAGACATTATGTAATTTTTTTTTTTTACAGGTTATTGCTTCCAACGCAGTGGAAGCCGGCAAAACGTGAAAACGTGATAACCCAAAACTTAGCTGGACACGTAGTTCATGTATCTGATTTCTCAGCTCCTCCACTTCACGAGACAGTTCTTCGTTCTCCGCGCAAATCATGTCTAGAGATGATGGATCAGGGACAGAACAGTAATCGTGATCCACTGTCAGATCAGGTTATGAATCCTCCAGAAAGGCAGCTTCACTCGGTCGTTCCCTCCTTTCCCACACACTTCGCCGGGGTGTCTGTAGTGCTGTAGTTGTTCCATTCAAAAAGCAACGGCACTGCACCTTTTGCCAATCTTCTCCGACCTTCTGTGGTTTTGGGTTCAACCAAGTGGTCTGGTATGAAGTGTCTGCTACAGACCTTCGTGTGAGGCGAAATG
>JAUZST010013248.1:0-35746 GCA_034779995.1 Parotocinclus haroldoi
ATGTATGTAAGTGGTAAGTAAGTGGTACAAATATACTCCAGTATCTTATTCTTGATTACACACTTAAAAACTGAGTACTTATGGTGTCTGCAGCCTTAGAGACTTAAAGTACGTTTTCAGACATTCAAACAGTTGAATTGTACAGCTGAGCTAGTCTGTCATCTGGGTTTAAAATGCAGTCTTGCTGCCTACTGTGACTGAAATGTATGGTGATACATTAGGAGTTTGCAAGGGGCCACATGCTGCAAGGACTGGATCATGATTTACAGTATTTTAAAAACAAGCCAAGCTTTGTACACTTTTTGTACACTTTTTGTATGATGTACATACAAGCTTTTGAATTTTATTAAGATTTGATTTGATTTATTTGGATTTGATTAAGATCAGCTACTGGTAGATACAAAAAATTAATCATAAACTTATCGTATATACAAATTCACTACAAAACAAATATGGACTGTGAAATATTGTTAATATTGTCTTGCAAAAAAAAAATATATAGAAGATATTTATAAATGTACACTACTCACTATGGGATATTTCAAAATGAATATCAAGAGGATCCCACAAGAACAGAGTCACAACCCAGCAACCTTAGTACAGTTTCAAGTGACATTTGTGAATGTAATTCACAAGGGCTTGGAAAGGTTTATCCCTTGCCCATGTGCCTACATCAGCTATTAATGATGGTTCCTGATGCAATGCTGTTTCAGGGATCGGAGATCAGAGGACTTCAGTTTACACCTTTACACACGATTCGTTGAATCATTAAATGATAGAGGAAGAAATGTGTCAATACATACTAATATATCTTTAAGTAACAGTGTTTTTAAACAGTCCAGTATTTTTGCATGCATTTGTTCACAAAATGGAGATTGTCTGTATTTGGTCCCTAAATACTCACATATTATTGTTTTCACAAGTAAAAAGTCATAACTTATCATGTCCCAATGTTTAACTGGAGTGTGTTGCAGGCTTGAAATGCAGGAATGGATCTTCATTAACAAATAAAATTAATGAAATATTTTGGGTTTGTACTGTCTGCATCATAATAAAACTCAATGTAATTCTTTTCTTTTTTTGGCAGCATGTATATGGTGACGATTATCTTAAACATATTTGATTTATAACATTAGCCTTTTGTTAACTGTTCTCTTCTATAACAAATATAACTTTATTGTCATCTCAAAATGATTTATGCTAAACTGCAAAAGTACTACCACGATACTGCTGAAAATGACAAATGCTTGTTAAAATGAATGTAATTAATTATACATTATTATTTACATGTTATTGAAAAGTCCATCCACCAGCTCTTAATCCAGTGGTATAAAGTATTTTAGCTTTTTGTGTAGTATGTCAAACAAAAACAATAGGGAACCCTCTGAGCTTTCTAGGCCTTTAAAGAAAGCCTATGGTGTGTAGGATTATTTCATTATATTGAAGTTTTGTATTATATTTAGTCTTAATGTTTAATTTTATTTTCAACAGTAGTGCTAGTTCTTTTTGGTTCGTTGTATTTTATTTCTTAATTTATAATAATAATTAGAATACATTAGAATAATCTTGTTGTAACCCTGAAAATGAAAGGGTTCAGATTTGGGATGGCAGTTTATCCAATTCAAAGTTATCTTTTTAGAATAGGCAGGTTATAAAACAAAGCTTGCACTCTGATTGCGTAGGACTTCAGGGAGCTTTAAGAAGGCCTTGCAGGACTGTTTAAGTATCAGCATAATTAGGAGTCAGGTTTTAACCAGTCAGGTTTTGGCTTATTTCTAGCTTTTATAAAGCAAACTGGTGGTCCAGCTCTTTTCACAAAGTATGAAACTGAGATATTTCATGTTTTGTCTGGTCCATTTATGTCCATTAACAATCAGTTAATTGTTAATAGACATTCATTCCTGCATTTCAGGCCTGTAACACAGTCCAAAAAAGTTGTAATGGTAAAGCATTTACCGCCTTGTAATGTTGCCATTCCTTTTAACCAAACTTTGGCACAGACAATACCAAGCAATTAGATTTTTTAGGTGTTATTTTATCTTATTATTGCCACAAACCTGTCTTATAATGTGCAACACTATGGGGACTGCAGGCAGGCCAGTCCATTTCCCATACTATTTTCTTCCATGGCCATGCCTTTGCATTACATTGGAGAAAATAAATATTTGATACACCTCCAATTTTGCAAGTTTTCCCACCTACAAAGAATGGAGAGATCTGTATTGTTTATCGTAAGTACACTTCACCCGTGATAAACAGAATCTTAAAAAAAATCATATTATATGACTTTTAATAATGAATTTGCATTTTATTGCTTAAAATAAGTATTGCTACAATAGAAAATCTGAGTTGCAGTTGTCCTATTCCCCAGAGTATGATGTCTTCACCCCCATGCTTCACGGTTTTCATGGTGTTCTCATGCTTCTTTCTCCAAACATGGTGAGTGGAGTTCATAGCAAAAAACTCTATTTTGGTCTCATCAGATCACAAGGGGATCTTGTGTGCCCTGCAGAATTTTAATCCATAACGGCGTAGTTTGTTGCTAAGGCTAATTGCAATTAATAAAGGTTATGAGTGTAGAATAAGGGGGCTTCTTAAAGAAAAACATCTGTGAGAGCCAGAATTCTTGCTGGTTTTAGGTAATCCTATACTTATTTCATGCAATAAAATGCTAATTCGTTATCTAAAAATCATACAATGCAATTTTTCTGGAATTTTTGGAAATCCATGGCAGGCCTCTGTTAGGTTACATCTGTTGGGTCCTTGAGCAAGCCCCACACAGTTGCATCAGTTGTAGGTCGCTCTGCATAATAGCAGGTCTGCTAAATGCTGAAACTGTGAATGAAGCCCCAAAGCAACCATAAAGTACACAATATGGTTCACTGCTCAATAAAAAATCAATTTCTTTAGTTTTTTATTTTATTTATTTAGTTTTTTTTTATTGGAGGCCATAGTAGAAGATGAAATTTAAGATGATGCAAATCATCATATCACCTTTTTTCTTCCAACAATTAAAACAATGGGGGGGGGGGAGTGTGTTGTGAAAAAAAAGAGTACTTTGGCATATGTTCAGTGATAAACATTCACATGAGCACAGTTGAAACCATTTTTTGTAAACAGAAATAATACACTTTATGAGTAACGCTTTGAAAGATTAGATTTTTAATGGGGTGTCAAGAGCTAAACAACACAGTCTTGATGGGCTGATAGAAGTGACTCTATTCTTTCTGACTACCATTTGATTCACTTTTCAGTGGGTGCTGTCCAGTACAGAGTCACACCTACAAGGTCATAATACTGCTGTGCATAATGGTCTAGAAAAACAAGTGAACAGTAATCACGGGAGCTACCAGAAGCCAGTTTTATTGAAAGCGAACACCTACCCAATTCTCTTGACTGCAGATAGAAAGCTAATGAGTTCAAATCCTGGCATGCTGCCTTTGCTGCCAGGAGCAACTGCTTGGCTTAATTGTAATTATACACAGGTATGCACCATTGAATGCATTACATTCTGTGAAACAGGAATTTTACAGCCATTTCAATAGTCACATAGTCTTTGTAGCCCACTGTAATATAAATATAAATGGAATTTTCATAGGAAAGCTGTTTGCATCAGAGATACAGCAGAAAACACAAGTGATGGATGAATGATTGAAATTACTTGTACTTTCCTTTGATGGGAAAAAAATTGCATTGATACATAGTAGTATAGTTGATAGTATTATGAACAACACAGATCAGCCAGAAGAAACAGAGCCTTAATACTTTAATGTAACCAGTTTAGAGAGAAAATACAGATAGCGTGGGTAGGAGAGGTACATTTACTTACACGTGTACAGCAGTGTAAGTAGCAAAATGTTATCCAAACAAACACAAGTAACTCTCACAAAAAGCCTTTAAAGACTAAAGTTTCTAGCTAAAAATTCAACTCTGCTTGTGGATTGTGCAAAGAAAGCAAAATGCACTGCACTAGATAACAACAACATAATAATAATACAGTCCACTACATACAGATTTTGAGTACCTATTACAATTTATTATTTAAGATCACCATTCCATATCCATTAAAGCAAAAGGACATTGATCGGATGGACGGTAAACTGTGCATACCTTTATATATGCAGTATATCATGCAATGTCATATTCCAGGTGTTTAGTCACATCAAAACTGATGACATGTATGACAGTTTTTTGCTAATCACATGCATGATAAATTGTTTGAAGTATAATGCCTACCATGAGTTACACAACCCTAATTTATCATTGGCTGATGCAAAGGCAGATGGTGAATAAACTTTAATTTTTCAAATTAAAATTTTCTAATTCAACAGTTGTGTTTTATATACCACTTTGGCTTCATTGCTCCTGGCATCTGCATATAATATCATAATAGCCATATGTAACTACTGTTTCAGAGAAATGCAGAAGACATACTCATAATATCTCATAACATTTCGAAATTCGGGAATCAGTTAGTGCAAAGCAAATGTAATGAACTACAAGTGACTGTGAAGCCCACGTTTCTACAAATGAACTGAATTCAAACAACATTATGAAAAGTCTGAAATGTCATTTACACATAACCTCATATATTTTCACACCTCATACTAGGCCATCTGACGTATCACTTCATGCTCTTTCATGTACGAACACTTCTTTATTCCATTGTTATTCCATAACAATTCTTTACTCCATTACTCCACCACCATCAATCTGAACTGTGGACACCTGGCATCACTGATTCATGTTGATTGTGCCAAATCCCCCATTCAGCATAGTGCCACAGTAATCTGGATTCATTTGCCTGACAATATTTTTCCACTGTTCAGTTTTTGGATCTCTTTTTCCCATTGCGGTCTTGTCTCACTGTTTCCCTAAGATGGCACTTGAGTTTGTTGTCTGCTGTTATAGCCCATTTATGCTAAGGAATGACAATTTTATGCATTCAGACACATTAGTGAGGGCACCAGAGTTGTATTCCATTGCAATTTGCTGGACTGTGGACCACCTGTTAAGAATGTTTTTGACATCCTCCTCTGAGTTACCTACATTCACAGGATCACCTTTCAAACCAGTGTACCCTCAACATGATTATGTGAGAAAACTCAGTTTTTAAAATACTGGCCCCAGCTGGTGTACCACAGCTAAACATGACTCATTTAAAATTGCTCAGATTGCACAATTTCCCCCATTACAATGTAGACAGTGAAACTGAGTCACAGAAAACTTGTTTACATAATTTTATCCAGGCTCCCCTGTCTCTAGGCAGGTGTAGCTAATAAAGTAACCACTCAGTGTACTTAAATGTTAAAATATAACTATTACTATATTATTGCTATATTATAGTATTATTATTATTAGTCTATTTATTATTATTGTCATAATAGATATACAGTAACTACACTCATTGGCTACTTCAGGAATGGAAACCTTCCTCAGAGATTTCTGTCCATATTGACATGATAGCAGCATGCAGTTATTGTAGATAAATCCGTGATAAGAATCCACATCCCAATGGTGCACTGTTGAATTGAGATTGGGTGACTGTGGGGGCAGTTTAAGTACAGAAATCACTGTCATGTTAAGTCCTGATGGAAGTAAGCATTCACAGATGGGCACACTGTGGGCATAGTCAGGAACAATACTCAGGTAGGCTGTGGTGTATAAACAATGCTCAATTAGTATTAGGGGGCCCAAATTGTGCCAAAAAAAATTCCTCCGACCATCATACTAACAGCCTGACCATTAGATACAAGGTAGGATGGATGCATGTTTTTATGTAATTATGCCAAACTTGGTTTGAACTTTAGCAAGCCATATTGGCCATGTATACATAACAAAATACACTGAGTTGCTGCCATGTGCTTAGTTGATTAGGTACTTGTATTAACGAGCAGTTGATCCTAACAAAGTGATCCTTGAGTGTATAAACAGCTTTTACTACTAAATGGTACATCATAAATCCAATGTTCTTTAAAAAACCTTTTAAGAAGTTCTTAAGGTACTAAATCTGTCCATGATCAGGACTCTGATTTCACCACAGAACTCAAAAAACTTGCAGCTGCTGGTTAACATCTGATTAATCTTAAGTATTATGCTGCAGCTCATCTCATTACCTGTAAACATAGGCCATCAGGTCATTTTGTAGTAGGAATATTTAATTTAAATTGGCTACACATTTAGTTTCAAAACGTTCTGTCGTTTATATTTAAGCACTGATCAATTGCAGCTCATTTGGGGGGAGATGTTTTACTGTTATCTTTACTAAAGTATTAATACTGTGACAATACATATTAGAAATGACAGCCCTACAAATAGTTCTAAATTTATATAAAAATATATAAATCAACCTGACCTATTTGTAATCCATATTTATCATAAATAACCCATATTGGTTAAAAGTTTATGTAAAGAACTATAAGAAAAGGGTGGCATGGTCTACTGCATAAAAATACCAAAAGAAATACATTTTTGTTACTAGAAACAATGTTCACAAATGTCCATCAGAGCATTGAAGCAATAAGATTAACTATTTTATTCCCACCATGCTGCCAGTGTATAAGAATAGCAGATGAATCGTACCTCTAATGACATCCATCAACCAGGCTAAATAACATTTATGTGGAAGGGTTCACTAATGATATTTTCCATTTTTACCGTCTGATCATACAACTGCCATGACTTTTGCTAAGTGTCAACTGAACATTGTACTAGTAAAACAGTTGCTCTGATAATAGTTAAAGGATGCTTTCCAATAGTCAGGATATGAGCATAAAAAGCCAGCACCCTTGATCAGCATGTAAGGGCAGCTTTAGCCTGAAGACTTATTAGTACCAAGCAACACAAGCAAACACAGGAAATGTTCTTAGTGTTTATAGCTGGGATTCCACAGAGGAAGCTTGCATAATCAGAGCAAATTAGTCCATGTGGATTCAGGCACCAGTTCCTTCTCTACCGCCTATTTTTGGAATAAGTTATTCATATATTCTTCTTCAGAAGTCATGGCATCATTGATAAATTAAAGCAGACCATGAACAACAGGTAGAAATATACACTATATACACTTAATGTCTGTGAACAACATTTCTAATTAGTAATTTTTAATATTTTAGCCACACCCACTGCCAACAGGCTCATATATACATGGAATCTCCATAGACAAACAGTGGCAGTAGAATGGGTTTTACTGAATACGTGATTGACTCTCAAAATGACACTTTTATAAGTTTCTTCCTCCTCCAGCAGCTCATTAAATCAACTTACAGATAAAAAGATCAATTTTGTTGGAGAACTTGACTGACTTGCGCAGTGCCCTAACTCTATCTGACACATTTGAGGAGAAAATGGAATCCCACCAGTAATCCAGGGCTTATTTTTCAGCATCAGTGCCTGACCATACAGCTATGTTCCAAAATCTAAGGGAAAGCATTATCTGAAGAGTTTAGCAATTGTAGTTGTAAAGTTGGGGGTGGTCAAACTCCATACTACTACACTTGCCTTTGAATGTAACTTTTGATTGTTCCTAAACATCTGGCGATTTAATGTTTGTAGGGGTCTATTAAATGTAACAAAGAGTATGCTGGTACCTCAACTCTCATCACTAAGTTGTTCCAGAAGGATTGTCGAAGACCAAAAACGACGAGCAAATTTTTCACATAAGAAATAAAAAGTAAATTGAAATAATTGAATTCCAGACCCCCAGAAAAGCCACTATGTAGAAAGCATTATATTGTTACCAATTGTTAACCAATTGTTACAACAGAGATATGTAAAAGAGCATATCTGAATACACAACACATCAAAAATGTAAGCAGAAGACCACAGGTCACTCCTGCTAAGTACAGGGAACTAAGGCTCCAATTGGACAGTATAAGATCAGAAAAAAACATTGGGTATAATAATTCCCTATTTCTGCTGTGACATTTGGATGTTAGATGTTAGAATATACACCATGATCTTAAGTGGACAGACACAGTGAGCAACAATAGGCAGGTAGGCTATGGCATTTAAACTATGCCAAATAGGTATTAAGGGGTCTGCCAAGATAATATCCCCTCACACCATTACACCTCCCATACCACCTAAACCACAGACACAAGGAAGAATACATTATTTATTTCTGTTTATCAAGTTCTAACTGTACCATTCAAATGTCAAAGCAGAAATGTAAAAAAAATCTTCTGTTTAATTTTGGTGAGCGTATGAGAATTTTAGCCTCAGATGCCTGTTCATAGCTTACAGGTCTGTTACTGTCTGGTGAGGACTGCTGTGGTCCATCTGCATGAAGGTTTGGTGTGTTGTCCATTCTGAGATGCTCTTCTGCATAACTCAGTTGTAAATGAGTGGTTATTTCAGTTACAATCAGCTTGAAGCCTGGCCATTCTCCTCCAATCGCTGGTATCAACAAATCATTTTTGCCTAGAAAAAAGCTGCTCACTGGATATTTTCTCTGTTTTGGACACTTTTTGTAGATCCTGGAAATGGCTGTGAATTAAAATCCCAAATCCCAACCATGACACATTGAAATTAACCTTATGCCTTCTAATTCTCAATTTGAAATTCAACAGTTTGTCTTGACCATGTCTGCGTCTGCCATATGTTTTATTGATTAGATATTTGTATTAACAAGAAGCAGAACACATGTTGAATGAAGTGGCTGCTAAGTGTTTTCATTCCATGAACACTGAAAAAGATAGGAACAGTGATCATGTATTAGTAATGTATTTTTATTCCCAGCTAGTTAAATAAAATGATTATTTTATTATTATGTATGATTATTTAAATGTTATTACCACATATTATAAAAGTATGAAAGAGAATTCTCATAGTATGATTACTCCAGTGCAAACATACTATTTAATGCATTTTCAGGTTCATTAATTAAATTGACTCACAATAAAATCTTTCTTTTCTATTTGGTTTATCCAAATGACATACAAATACACTGGTCACAAAATTAGGGGATATATGTCCTTGATATATTCGGACTAACACACCATCATCCCCACTTTACTGTGAATGCTTCAGAACCTGAGAAATTAACCCTGTTGTACTGTAGTCCAGTAGAATGAATGTTCTTGGTCTTGTCTAATGGTTCTGTCTGAGGTAATGTTAATTATAAACTGAACATTTATCTGTTGTTATTGAATATCAACAATCTATTAAAAATCAATCAATTATTCATTGATCTACATGCCTAAATATAAGCTGCACTTAGATTGGCTAACAGTGAACAAGTTACTGTTATTGTCATTCAGCATTCAATTAATAAACATATTTTATTTTGAATTGTCAGATGTTAAGTTTGCAAGTCTGCATTTTAGCCTGCTCTCATTAATTTACCATTTCTGCAAACTCCGGAATTACTATTCGGTTATGTTAGTACATAGTAGTGCATTTCTATGAAAGACTTCACTAATAACAAACCATTCAGCTAAAAGTAAATTCTGAAATAATATTTATCATGATAATAATAATGATGATGTATAATAATGATAATAATAATAATAGTCAATTGCAAACTAATCTAATGTGTCAGTTTTTTTTCTTTTTGACAAAACATTTTTGGTCCTGGCTACTCCTAGTCTTGGTCTTGACTTAAAACACTAAAAGTCTTGCTCTTTACTCAAAATCAGTCTGTCCCGGTCTTGGTCATTAACTGACCAATTGGACTTGGCTAGAGGTCTTGACCACAACACTAGCAATTGATAATCTGTGGTGATCCCATGTACATTGTTAGACCCCAAGGTGAAGCTCTTCTGGGTTTCCCAGCGCATTTCTAGGTTGGTTTACATTTGTCCCAATGTACAGATTCCAGCCTGTACTCAAGTATTCATCAGAAGTTCAAAAGTATCACACTATAGACTAATAACAGTTTATGGGTCATTTAACACTGGGTTAGGAAATAATATCAGTAAAAGATAAACAAGCAATTTCTGTAAATTTTCATGTGCTGCTCACACACCATCTGTACCTGTCTGGATCTGCGTCAGTGCAATCAAATCACCACTATCCACCACTATCATCACCGACAAACCGTAATAAATCATATTATCAAGCTCAATGCAGCTTTAATTTCTGGCAGTTATTCAAGCCACTGATGGTTGATGGTTGCTAATGTTATGCTCTACAGATGGCATTGTTGCAAAAGTCAGTTGCTCCAACCAGAAAATCTAAAAGTAGAAGAGAGACAGTCATATCATATAGAGCTCAACTTCAATCAGTTTAATAACGTGATGCCAACTGCCACCCACAACCAGTCCAATAAAAAAGGGCTTTTATCTCTTATTCTTTATGTGAAAGTTTGCGTACAAGGCCAAATAATGACGTAATGGCAAAATATCATAGTCTCTGAATGTTGTTTGAAGGCTTCAGAACAGTTTTCTGTCTATACAATGGTTGGCAAGGCAAAATGCTTTCAGAAGAAGTCATCAATGAATGAAAGCGTATGGCAGCAAGAGCTCTTTCTTTTCACATATATGCAAGGATAAGGTTCATTCAGGAATAGATGTTAGTTTTTTAATTATACATTTATAAGCATAGTAAAACGTCTGGACATGAATGATAGTCTCTGCACTGCACTGCAATCAGCTACATTGCATCTAATTTCTTAATATAGCAGACAGACACTTTAAGTCAAATATGTGCAATTTAAATCCTATATCCCAGAGCTTAAAATTTACACCAGAATGTACATGCAAATCAGAGGTGGGAGTCACAGCAGTGCATCAGGTAATGCTGGTGCCTACAGCTCCAGCAGTGCAGGTCTATGTGGAGACTGTGATTTTAAATTTCATTTCTGGGTTAAAATAAATATAAATACATTAAATACAGTGAGCCATTCTTGTTTTGCAGCATACAAGCTATCCCGTGTGCCAGTTTGGCAGGAAACAAACACGTATTCAATGCACACTTGTGAGCAGACTGTACATAACTATGATTAAAAATGATGCAGAAGATCCATATTTACTAGAGCAAATGGGTCTGATGTACAAATGATGTAGCTTGAGAATACATATTTTTACAGGTTGTTGGTCTTTAGTTGGTTGCTTCCCTAGACAGTGCACATTACATGTAAGAATTAAGATAATACAGGGTTAATACAGGATTTATACATTTAGTCATATTTTGATATTGCTAAATTAATGGAGAGTTCAGTGGATAATTCCAGTGGCAATCTGTGAAGTGCTACTGAACTTCATGCCCAAGAGTGTTAAGACATTGCTGGAAAATAATGGTGGCCAAACAAACAGCCATTTTTAATTAGGGGTGTACTTACACTTTTTTGCCAATGACATGGCTGAGAGTTATTTTGAGAGCTCAGCATATTTCCACTGTTATACAAGCTGTAGACTGAGTCTTTACTATGTATCATGTGTCATATATTCAGTGTTGTCTCATGAAAAGATTTAATTACATATTAACAAAAGTCTAAGTTGTATACTCACTTTCGCGAGATACTGTATGTGACAACACTAGTTTATTTTCACTTTTGGGACCATTTTCAAGTTAAAGGCTTAGTAATATTTATGCATTGCGATATTATTCAAATACCAGTGATGCAGACTCCCAAAACAGAAAGTCAGGTTTAAAATAAAGATAGATAAAGTAGATCAGAGTATTTGGGGAGATGGTGCAGGAACAAGGTAGCAGAGAGGCAGCTGAACAGTATTCCCAGATAAACTAGACAAAGAGCAGCAGATCCTTACTTAAATAGACTTAAATGTCTCTTTGGATTGCACCATCCACAGTCAGGCAGATTAAGTACAACCTGAGCAAACTAAACTTCATTTTTACTCTTAGCAGAAGTGATCGACCAACAAAGATCACCCCAAGAACATAAATAAATCCTATGTTGAAGTTGAGACCACTGAAAGAAAAATGGACATCAATTATATGCATGGCAAACTGAGAAAGAGAACAATGTTGCTGTCCAAAACAGTGTACAGTAGTAAAAAGGAATTTTAAAATGATTCTGGGCCTTTTTTGCACTTCTGGCCTTGCCTTTGCATTTCAGTCAGGTTACAGCCTGCTGGTTTACTTGTATGTTTTGAGTCATAGTCTTGTTGCATCATTCAGCATCTATTAAGCTTCAGGTTAGACTGTTCCTCACATATTTCTGTAAGTTTTTTTATTTTATATTTTCCAAGTGATGAGCACTCCCTGGCATTCACAATCATGGCACTCAAATGTAGTTTTGACAGACCAGAGAATATATTTCCTTATGCTGTCAGAGTATTTAAATGCTGAGCCTTTTAGGCAAAAAGTGGATTTTGTCTAGCCACTTTGCCATAAACACTTGGCTGATAAAGATGATAATGATAATGATATTACTGAGATTGTTAGGTAAGAGTAGTTTTCACATTTTTACAGAAGGTAATTAGAGAAACCATTGGGTTTTTGATTAGCTCCCTGACTGATTTGATTTTGCCTGGTTACTCAGCTTAGTTGTCCCAAACTTTTCTATTCTCAATTATTAATTATACTGTTGAATGAACAACCATTGAACATTCCAAGCTTTAAAAAATAATATACCCTTGTCAAGATCTATCCTTAGATCTAAACTCTTACCTTGGATTTATGGCTTGTTTTTATGCAGTGTGAAAAATTTCATGTTCCATGTTCCATTTAGGTTAGTGCATGTCCCTTCATCACCCCAGACTGTATTAACTGGAGTGACTGAATACTTACTTACTCTTTTTCTTACAACAATTTCACATCGCAATCAGTGGAACACAGTTAGTATATTTATAGATTTTTCCACCTGTCTTTTGCAATCGTCAAAACAATTAAATTTATATTTCCTAGGGTGGAGCAGCCAGGGTCCTTTCTATATGGATGTCCTTTCTGCATGTCTTCTGCATGTCTGTGTGGGTTTACTTCGGGTACTACAGTTTCCTCCCACAACATAAAGACATTTTGTGTTAGGTTAATCGAGTCTTCTAACTTGGCACTCAGTTGAGTGTATGTATACATGACTAGTCTTGACCGGAGAACCTTGTGTATAGATAAACCTTGTGTGTTTCACTGAAATGGCCACCATGCGGATAGTGACGGTAAAGAATCCACATAAACAAACAAATCATTACAGCTAATTGAGAATAGACCCATTATTATTTACCGAACCAAAATGATTGTAGTTTTAAACAGTAAACAGGAAAAACATGATAAAGGTATGTGTCTCAAACCACATTGTTATAGTACACAAAGTGTATTACGCAGCTTTAGTCACAGCCTCACTAACACAATGAATGACAATGAGTGATGTTAGTTGTTGTTGTTGTTGTTAGTGTTCTTAGAAGCTAATATATTGAATAACTTATAATACTTTTATTTAATACTATAACATTACATGAATTGTAGTGTTAATGAAAACGCTTTGAACAATGAAATTTGAGTAAATAAAGCCAGGAACAAAGTGAAACATGACATTACTGTCAGTTATAATTAAAATGAATGGCAATTGTTAATGCTATACCAAAGCACTTTTGCTGAAAGAAATACAATTATGTACTGCCTGGCTGAAAATGTTTTTATTACTTAAGTGCAGGTAAATTAATTCTATCCAATTATTATCTAGATGCACTTACTAGCTTCCTGGTAGCAAATTTAATAGCACATTAAAGTTTGCAGTACATTCAAGTACTGTTATTAAAATATGGTAAAACACACTTAGCTGTAGCTAAACTATATATATAAAAGTTTCTGGACACCCCTTCTACAAACCTCAAATCAGAAAAGGTTGGAATGTTATGGAAAATGCAAATAAAAGTAACACAGTTCTCCTTACATGTAATTTGACTTTTATACCATTGGAGACAGAATAAACTATATTTAATGTTTTGCCTGATTAACATTATTTTACTTTAGTAAAGCTCCATCACATTGAGGAAATGTATGGTTTATAAAGAGGTGAAAAAATAATTTATGAAGCGGTTTTAGACAGGTGATGTCAACAGATGATAATAACCATGATTTAGTACAAATGCAATGTCCAAAAAAGGCTCAGTCTTTGAGGATCAAAGGAATTTGATCATAGAATTGCCAGTGGTCAACAAATGTGTTAGAAAATTATTTCACGGTTTAATAACAACATTCCTTAAAGGAAGACTGGAAGGTATTTACATATTTAAGTATGTAGCTTTGTCTACTTTGACTTTGTCTTTCATTGTCTTGCTGATAAATTCATGGACATCTCTTGAAAATATGTAATCTTGAAGGAATTAACGTTTTAAATTTAAGTTTAAAGTGACACTTGTGTATGTAACTATGTTTTGAAGTGCTTGATAAAGGTTTGCAAAAGTAATTCCTTGTCCACATTTGATGAATGATGGTTTTTGATGCAGTGCCATCTAAGGGGTCAGAGATCACAGATCACTTATGTATTCACAATACCTTATATACCTTATGTACTGATTTTTTTCCAGATGACTTGATAAATTAATGATCTTATGCACTGTAGAAGAAGAAAAGTGTAAATATGTTCCAATCTTTTTTTAAGAAACATTGTTTTTAAACATGTAAGTTTCTCACTCATTTTTTTTTGAAAAACTGGAGATCTGCTGCCCATATTTGCTCATCAAATATTTTCCTGTTTCCTGCCTTTGAACCAAATCATAATTATAATAACCTGGTGTCATCACCTCTTTGCAATAATTTTGTAGTTTTTTTTAAATTAATCGTTTATTCTAAATTGCTCGATTCCAACAGTTGGAATTTTGTTTTGCAGGCCTGAAATGTTGAAACGAATGTTTACTAAATAAATTAATAAAAGGTTGACCAGACAAAACATGAAATATTGTGGGTTTGTAGTATAAAAAGAAAGTTTTTAAAAAAACACTTTTTTGTTAAATTCCTGGCAGTCCCTTTCTAATTTGGGGTTGTAATTTTTGAACTATGCCATTTCGGCAACACTCATTTGTAACACATTGCATTGGTTGTGGAAAGGTCAAATTATTGGCATGCATCAAGCAGAGAAAACATTTAATGAGATTGTTGAAACAATTTAAAATCGGGTTAAGAACTGCCCAACATATTATTAAAAAGTGGAAGTACAGTTGGAAAACATAATTTTCAAGGAAGGATTGTGGTCAGAAAAAATTCTGAATGATGGTGATCAGTGATCACGTAAACGTTTGATAAGATGAAATCGTAGAAAACAACGGTAGAACTCGGGGATATGTTCACTAGTGAAAGTAAGACTTTTCATTTCAGATATTTCTGACTTCCAGAATTGCAGTGTACTCACATGTTGGTATATTATCAAAGCACCAAATTGTAGACAGAATTCCCATAAAATGTATTTACTGACCATACACAGAAGTACCCAAGTATACACGAAAGCTGTATGATTTTCACATTGTATAACTTGACAGCTTTTATGTATACTCGGGTACTTCTGTGTATTTTATGGGAATTCTGTCTATAAATTAGTGTTTTGATAATACATGTGAGTACACTGCAATTCTGAAATAGTTACTTACATTCTAGTTCCCTACATAACAGACCACCAAGTACAGAGTTGGTCAGACTAGTGGAATACATTCATAGAGCACATATATTCTGTCAAATAGTATTACCAAAGTACACATAGTAGAATCTTAACCATGTCACTTAAAGCCCATAAATGATCACATTACTTCATATTATTTCATGTATATTGCACTAAGTAAGTAAAGTGTTGTGTTCTATACGTTCTTACATTTAGACATTCATGTGGAATATTATGTTGGGAAGTGCTTCCAGAATGTGTTATTGTGAGGAAGATTAGGAATGTTTATGCAGATAAATTGACAAGAAAATGAACCATCGATTTGAACCTCTGGGAAGGTTTTGATGAATACTTTTAAAGTCAAGAAAGTTTTCATGCAGTTTTTCCTGTCAAAATGACTGAATAATTGTACTGCCACAGTCTTACCATATTAAACTAAACTATATGAATCTAACTCCACAGAATGGTTTAATATACTGAATATTTAGATAGCAGTTTACATTCTGGTCTATAACAAAACCCCTCCAAAACACTATGATTGGCTCTTCTGATGGAATTCCAACTCTAATTGCAGTATACAAAACTGCCTGTGTTCCTATACATTAAGGATACATGTAATATATATCAGAGTTTTTAAACTGTTTAAACAAGGCACACTTCCAAAATATCACATTCATATGTGTATTTTAAACATATCATTTGAATACACAGGAATTTAGATATACAGTATTTATGCCATAATAATAGTCTTTATTCTCCTAGGAAAGATTTTTTGCTCAGCTTTCTAATTCGCTCTTAATAGTTTTGAGGTCAGGGTCCTGAGAGAACTAGTCATATTCTTCCACACGATACTACAGCCCCAAATCAGAGAATGTTGTGACAGTATGAAAAATGTAGTGAGTCTTACAATTATTTTAACTATTATTTCATTGCAGACAGTGTGAACCTAAAGTATGTCATGCTTTGTGAAGTCAAGTTCTTTTAATTTCATTACATCTACATTTCTGGCCATTCCAAAAAAGTTGGGATGGGATCCCACAGCTGTGATGCATCCCTGGAAAAGATGTCATCTTAAAGGCAGAACATGATTTAAAATCTCAGTGTACTTTTTGCATTAATGATGAAGTCGCAGAAGTGATGCCAAGGGCACCGACACAATGAGATTTTAACTACATATTATAAGACAAAGGTTTGCAGAGACAATCCCTAGCTGATGTATTAATATCAGCTACTAATGAATGATGGGTCTTGATGCAATGCCATCTGAGGGATTGAAGATCATATGCATTCAGTTTAGGCTTGCACCATTACAAGGCTTCAAGGAATTATGCAGTTATATAATGCTATGTAGAGGAAGAAATATATGTATACCTTTCAATATTGACTTGAGGAACATCTTTTTTATTGTTTCAATAATGTTTATATAATGTTGCTTTGTTAAATTTGTTGATAAACTCCAGGTCTTCTCCTTAAAGAGAATCTCCTTTGTAGATTTGTAGGTTTGTGCCATTATAGAAAATTCACCATTTGGGAACACTTCAGCATATTTAACACTGAAAATAATAAATACTACACACAATGAATTTAGTGAAATTTTAATTGACATTATTTAACAGATACAATAATACAAAGTGATTAGCAGTTTGATTAAGAGTTAGACATTTTGCGTAATGGCTCAAAAGCTTTTGTAAAGCCTGGAAGATGCACTCATCCAATTAATACTCCAAACCACTGAGCAACCATGTTCAAGTTTAAAACACTATAATTTGTTTATCAGCTGTTTCTCTTTACAGACACAAAATGTATTTAAACTGATTCACGTGATCATGTCATTTATAAATGATTCCACACTACAGACTGTGCCATTTAAAGAAGTCATTTATCAGAATAAATATCTAATTTACTTACGTTTTCTTTTTTTTACCTCTATATGGTCAATTGCAACCTCATTCATTCATGAACCTTATTCATTTTAGTCCTCTTGGATTTACACACTAATAAATGTTTTCTAGACATAGTGAAGCAATAGTAAAGCAATACTTCAGAGTCTGTAATAAAAACATTGCAGTTCAAAATTATTGGTCAAATTCCACAGTCTTACAAACAGGTGATGTAAAAAAAAACTTAGACATAAAATGATTAATTCCGAGGCAAAACATATTTGGCCTGTTGTTAGGAAATAGGTTCACATTCTGAACAAGGATATCAAAATGCTGCAGAGCCAACACAATGGGAACCCTATGCTAGCACTAGCTTGCAATGAAAAAAGTAAACAAAAATGTTTTCTTTGAAGCAGCTTTGAGATATTTCATTCTGCTCCGTTCTGCTGGATGCTGGATTTGTTTTTCCTTACTTAAGTCTTATTTTGTGACACTAGTTGTTTAGACTGAATGCAGAATTGGGTCTGCAGTGTTAGCTCTATTAATTTGGACTAACACTTCTGCAGCTGATTCTGATAAGATCTCACACAGATACACAAACACACAGACAGTGATACAATGAGAAAGACACACCTCAGTCATTGCAATTATAATCTTATTGTTAGTTTCACATAATACTAACTGTTGGTATAGACATTGTTGAATCACACATTGATGACACATGATGTTAGCCAAAGTACAGTATAAAGAAATTGCACATAAATATATCTGATTATTGTTATTAATATTACTAATATGGTGCATAAAATGAAGCATGTAGTAATATAGTCTCCATCCGAATATGCTTGAAGTAGACAGGGTTGTATTGAAGAGCTTTCAACATAGCACTGTACACAGGAATAACAAATCGGATGCTCATGTTTTTGCCATGCTTCAGTTGTCCGGATCAACTATAGGTTTTGTTGTTGTGAAGTGGAATTGAAAAGCTCTGAGCGATGAAGAACACACACCATTGCATGTACTCTTACATGTTTGGCATTGAAGGTCGCTAGATGGCGATTCTTGCCCTTAGCAAATACTTTGGTTATGGACATTGATTATGAAATGCAAGTTTATCTATTTGAACATTAAATAGCTTGTCTTTGTAGTGTATTCAATTAAATATGGGTTAAAAAAGGATTTGCAAATCATTTTACACATTGCCCCAACTTCGTTGGAATTGCTGGGTTGTATATGACTTTAACTGCATTTATTTAATTGATGTCCCATTGTACAAAAAACTTAAATATTCCATATTCTTTCTTGTTCTTTCATCTTCTTATATAAACATATGCAGTGACTCCTTTAAACCCACACACATAATTTATAGTCTCTAGGGTTTATAGGCAAGAGTGGCCAACATAGCCATACATACAGGAAACTAGCTGGAATGGTGAAAGGAACAGTGGTAGAGGCAGATCACAATAACTGTAGTTTTAGGGAAATTAATGAGGAAACATCTTACAGATAAATCAGGGGTGTTTAATTTGATCAAACCAAACTTGGACCTGAAAATTCAGACCAAACAACCAGTACAGAAATGAAATGATAAATGAAAAAAGAAATAGACCCTAAATCTAAGGAAATAAAAGTTTAAAATACAAAAGAGATGCCTTTCCTGCTTTTAACTTTCTTCTTCAAATAACTTTTTCAAAAAGAACTAACAATAAAACTGAAAGAGTTATTAGAAACAATATAACTGCTCCAGAATATAGTTGGATCTACTTCAGATCCAATTATCACATAATACATCAATTCTGTTTCAATTTCTACTGTTATTTTGCTACGAAACCAATTTCTTTCTGCTTCAAATGCTTCTTTCAGTCAGTGGAAGGTCTGTAAACCCCTAAATTGAATCCTAGGAAAATCCATCTACATTCTTAGGGCCACCATACAATTCACAGTATTTCACAAATAAGTAGACATAGTGTATTTAGTAATGATCCGATACCATTAAAATAATAATTATCAGTCTGTCCACGCTGAGACACATGTATATCTTTCTTAGATTTTTCTTTCTTAGAATTTTTTCAAAGGTTATTCAAATGTTGTTTTTTATGGATTATATATTCAGTATATACTGTATATTTGGCATTCAAATAATATATATATAGACGTATAAACACACACCTTACACACAATACACAGATACACACAGATTTTATGTGAAGAAAAATAAATAGACACATAATTAATATATGTTACAATCCTATAATAGAAAAGTTTGGGACAGTAAGGGAAATACATTTTAATTTAATTTAATAGACCGAAGACATTTGATATTTTCTCTGGTAAACCTCATTTCAGTTTTTAATATATGTCTATTTCTGCAATTGGGCCTGCAACACATTACTCAATGATAATATGGGGAATATTTAGGGCCACCAATGTTTGAGACTCCAGACTGTTAAGTTGTGTCCTGTTTGTTCTCCCTGTGTCTGTGTGGGTTTAAACTGAACCCTCTGGTTTCTTTTCATATTTGTAAGACAATGTAAGACAAAATCAAATGGTGTTTTTAATTGCCAAAGTGAGCCACTATGTATGTGCTCATGTGAATTCCAATGAAATGGTGCCCTGTCTATTGCTTGGTCCTACCATTTGTTCCTTTACTTCCACCGCGCGTGCATGTACAGGCCAGTATGTAAACTTGCTCCTGTCCTGTCCTGAATAGCCACACACTCACAAAGACATGAATGACAGATTTCTGTCTGATTCTAAACTACAAATCCCATTGCTGCTTGTGGAACTGCTGCATTGATTAGCTGTTGAGAGCTCCAGCTGTTTATAAGTACAACATCTGCGGTTAATTGGACGGTCGATGGTCACAGATCTGTATAGGCAGTCCAAGATCAAGTACACAAGTACAGTGGTCATTTTATTCCAAGAAAAGAATATTTTTTACCCCAGTTCATTAACGACCAAGTACATGAAGAGATGTGCAAAGACTTCAAGGAGAAATTAAATTACTTGATGAGAGTGAGGAGGAAAGGGGCCTTAATGTCTGAGTGTGATGAAGGGTGATATGGAACAGGTGAATCTGGGAAGTCAAATCCAGGCCACTGAGTATGGCCACAGCAGGTGGTACGCTGTGGTTCGGCCCCTTTATGATTTTGAGCTATACAATTTGGTCAACTAATTATAATATGTCAAAATGTTAATGGCTCTCCTTCTTCATGTCTTTGATTTATCTCATAAGACTAGCCGAAAGCTTTTGACAAATAGTCTACAAAGTAACATGGTTGTGTGTGACTGTACATTGTTAAGCAGTCACACAACTCACACATGAAAAACATTAAGTGGCATTGCCATTAAGTTTTTAATTTTCACTGCAAACTCGCGCCATTTCAAAAAAGGTTTTCACAGATGCTTTTATTATTGTATTGTACAGCCATGTACATTTTCATCTGCTGCAAGTATGACTCATTATATATTAATTACCTCCATTAAAAGCACCTGTAGTTACACTGCACTAAAGTGGAAAAAACTGTGTGCATGAAAAAAGTGCATGAGTCTTCCTTTGATAATTGAACAGCCTGAGAGGAAGTCATTAAGTGTGATTCAGTGTCCTGATAACGTCTTCTTAGGTTAACTTTTGTAGGAGGATTTTTATCCTGTACACTGTTTTGGAAAACTAAAAAAGGACAGGTATAGTTGATTTATTCAGTGTATTTACAAAATATTAGACAGATTACAGAGTATTCTGCAGAGCGTTAACACAGCATCATAGCGCATAATGAGGGTTTGCCAAAATGCTGTAGCCTGGCATGCAGTCACATTACAGGTCTGTCGAGAAGGCGTAAAAGTGTTTCCCCTGCTACTCTATAAAAAGGCTATTAGTATCTACTTTTGGGTAGAGATAGTTGACATGTCTCTTTGATACACTCAAACACATTTTATCCAGTTAAAAATAGTTTTGACCTAGCTGTTGGAGGAGTTGGCAGGTGATGGCCAGTAAAGAGTATTGCTTGATCTGCTGACCCAAGCAGCTCCAGCAGTGTCATTGACCACCATAACTACACAGGTGAAGCTTTCACTACACAACCCTGTCTTTTCCAGACCATGTTCAGGTGCTTAGCAGAGGGAAATTTGTGGTCATGATGCCATTATGTGTTCTGTAGTGGTGTCATGAATGAGAAATCTGGACAGATATGGATTCAAACTGTATAAACTCTTGTCCTGCCTATGCTGTGGAGCAACATACTGCCCCAACTGCCATTGCGATGGATGGGGATCTAGAAGCCCAGTTGTGACATCTTTGGAAAACTTTGCTACAGGTACACACACATACGAAACTTGCTTGCCTATAATGCTTGCCTTGTATCCAGGCTAGAGGCAGTCTAGCAGGGTACTAGAGCCGCTATTCAACTGTACAGTTTTCTTCAAATGCATGTATCGTTTTGCTCAACCTGCTGGATTGATTTAAGTGACTTAGAATATGACATGGTTGTTGGTGCTAGATGGGCTGGTCTGAGTATTTCAGAAACTGATGATCTATTGATTTTCATGCACAGCCATCTCTAGGATTTACAGAGAATATACAGAGGTCACAGGAGTGGTAAGACTGGTTCGAGCTTAGAGAAAGCAACAATAACTCAAAATAACCACTCATTACAACTGACTTACGCAGTAGAGCATCTGTGAATGAAGAACTTTGAAGCAGATGGGTTAGAGCAGAAGGACAAAATTGGTACCACTCCTGTCAGCCAAGAACAGGAAACCAAGGCTACAATTCTATTGTAGCTATTTGTTTATGAGATTTTATATGACCATTTTAGGATCTTTATAAACAACATCATAAGCCAGCCATGTGGTTAACAAAATGGGTACAATGATTGGTCCATAGTAAGTAACGTCCTTGCACACAGTCCTGGATTTCTTTGAAATTCTTCCAAAGTCAGATAACATTAACATAACTTTCATACACTGTATGAAAGTCTCTACCAAAGGATACCAAGACCTACTTATTTACTGATACCAATTAACATTTAGTAATGATTTATCATAATCTCATATGATGCTGTAGCCGGACTCCATGTAAATATTATCAAATATTATTACTTTGTTCTGTTTTTAATAGGGGTGGGATTAAAAAAGAATCTAATTAATTAGAAGCTTTGTAATTAATTAATTAATCAAAATGAATCACATTTTAATCACATTTCAATATTTAATATGAGAAATATTAATTTGAGTTTGGACGATGAATGAGTCAATAAACATAAGCTTCAAAATCTTGTTTATTTTCCCACCAGTCTACTACACAGACCAATAGATGAGTGTAGTAAACACAGAGCAAACAGTTTTCAGAACACTGAAAATTCTGACCAAAAATGCTGACCAAAAAAGTACTGATTGACTTCTACTGCTCCTGTTATAAATAAAACATGGATTTTTATTGAACTTCCTGGTACTGGCTGAAATACACGTTTTAGCAAAAACTCTCATACCCAGTGCAGTACCGAGGTACCCTAACATGGAAAGCAGCAGTCACCCAACGCACACAGACGACATCCACACAGACGGTAGGACACGCTCATTCATTCCACAAAAGACAACAATGATCACAGGACAATCTACACAAGTTATATTCCCTACACACAAAGTTTCACGTAAGACAACATTCCCGATCGCCCATAGTAAATCCACAAGGTCACAAATACCCACATTCATGCCCCCATGAGTTTGACCGGTTTTTTTTATTCGTTATTTTACCTGTAATTAATTAATCGAAATTAACGCATTAAAGTCCCACCCTTAGGTTTTACCTACATACATACATATACATACACATTATTGCTACATCTCAATATATTAATCAGTGTGCTTCATTAGAGTGTTTTTTTCATTAAATGAAAGGAACATGTTAAATATTTGAAATGTAATTATGAAGTTCTATGTATTTATTTTCTTACAGGGGACACTACAACGTATTTAATAGAAAAGGATTTAGCTCATCATTTCACCTACCTAAAGTAAAATGAAGGCCATATGTCACATGATAACAGAAGCGAGCACACAAGTTTAGACATGCTTTATTTTATTTTAACATTTATACACTGCAAAGCATGTTTATTACAAACATGTATGCGACAACGTACGACTTTCACATGGACTGTCACACAGTTGTTACTTAAAAGAATGGCAGGTACAGTACATGAAAAGCACAATTTCAGTTGAATTTACAATAAACAGCAATCAATAAAAGACTTAACATGGTTAGGTTTCGATTCACTTACATTCAAACTGATCTCTATAGACATACAATAAAAATGTAAAACATTAGTCCAGCAATAAAGTAGTGGAATATTTTTTTTATTACATAGAGAATAAACTTATTCAGTGTTGCAATCATGCATGTATTGTACAACAGTAAAATGCTATTGAGAGGTAAAACGTGCATGCCTTTTCATCTATTGTTGCAAAAGGCACAAGTCATTGACAGCAATTTACAGTGGTGAAGGATGACTCAAACAACTCACATGGACATTTATCATTTGTGTAACAGCCTTTCATTACAGTGCATTACCTCCGAAGGTCTAATGAATTACCAAATAAAATTGTCTGTCTTCACCTGCAGGAAGAAAAATCTAATTTTCTCAGTCACAAAAGCAAGACTGATATTAACCTGTAATATTCAAACAGAGATAGCTATATGGATCGGAGCAGAAATGAAGACAGACTGTATTAGAGGTTTCACTTTAAAACAGCACAAAATTGGTTGGACGTAGAGCACTTACAACTGAGACCAGTGAATGCACGTTAGCAGTAATTTATGGCCAAATCACAAATAATGACCACAGCTGCTAGCGGCCTCACTTTGAAAAGATAGCAGGGCAATACACAAATACACACATGCACATTGGCTTACTCTATTAAGGCTTCGGTGGCCAAATTTCCTTTTTTACTACTAGTGTCACTGTTTTCCTGTACATCACTACATAAGTCCTACAAAGCATGTCCTTTGAAAACACTGTCCCTACGCTACTGACTAATCTTTGGATGTGTTTAGAATATAAATACTTTTCTTCTTAGAACACAGACTGACAATGCAAATTAACTATGTTTTATTAAAATTCTCTCCACTCCTCCTGTTTCATGATTCACCGCTACCAAATCAAATTTAATTTAATGAAAGCACAAATAAACTACTTGACTTGAGACGTTCAAAACAGTTTAGAGTTAGTTCAAGTTTAACAGCTGTTGTTTTGTTTAAAATGTAACATTATACTAAAAAACATATAGACATATATTACAGTCCAACGCTAAATACAAGTTCCATAGAAAATTACAATGAATTATATATACCCCGAGGCTTATCTGGACCCAATATAAGCAAATATTTTATGTTAGTTAAGTGTCAATTTAACAGTGGTTTCCAAGTTGTTGATTTTCTAAGTTGCTTTGCAACCCATAATATTGATTTTTGTCCATCTAAGTGCCAAGCCATAAAGCAACATAGAACAGAACGCATCTCTGCATGATATGGATTAGAACATAGTGAAGGACACAAGTCTTTTAAAAATCATGGTTTGGATTTCGGTGGAGAAAAATTTTTACTGCAGCAGGATAATGATCCCAAACATACAAACAAAAAACTATTTGGAGAGTGAAGATGATCAATGATTTATATCTGGCATGGACTTTCCATTACATTCACCTGACCTAAAACCCTTTAAGCATTTCTGGGGACACTTGAAGACAGAGAATGACAAGCGTTCAGTACTCTCACAAGATGCTTTTTAAAATATTGTGAGATGATAGATAACATGGGTCATAAGGTAGACTTTTGGAGTTCTTGCCAGCTCGAGTACACACTGCCATTGCACCAAAGGAGACATACAAACTATTAATACATTCTTACACTGATCAATAGATTTCATTCAACGATTCAACTTTTTTGCTTCAATTGGTAATTTAAGTAAAGGAAATCATATTAAACTAAAGAAAATGCTAAACAGAAGCAATCTCACTAGTGGTGTCGGACTTTTGATTCCACAATAAACCTGAATGCACATAAACCTCCAGTAAACTGTTACCTTAAGCAATGTTTAATCTTTAAACCCAACAAAAATAACCCAAACCACCACCTGTGTTGGTACATGTAAAAAGGCACATGCATAGGAATGTAAGATAAGATAAGATAAGATACAACTTTATTAATCATGAAAGCTAAAATAAAGAGTATAATACAGTAGTTGGCTACATTGTTGGTACATTCATAAAAAGTATCTCAGACAGAGGTTGCATTAAAATAATGATTTGCTCTCCTGTGGACATTAGTCACAGGAAGTCATTAGTCATAAGGAACTTCATATGAGTTCATTCTAGTGAATTATTTCTCATTTTCTATCTTGCTATAAATGTCTTATCTATAAAAAAAACTGCTATTATGTTACATAAAATAAATATTTCTTTAACAAAAAAAAATCTTGTTTAGCTAGATTTCTTTAAATTGTAGACAAGTATTTTACATTATATTGTAGAGCAAATTTAAGTGTGAAATTATACATCCATCTGTAATTCGTGTATTCCCATAATCTATAAATGGAACAACTAAAACTGATACTAATCAATAGCAGAACTAAAAATACATCTAACCAGCAATACAGGCAGATAGTATACAAAATATAATATAATGCACTTTTTTCAAACAATTAAAATGCTCAATTGCAATTAATAATGATTTTGTAGCATTCATTGTGATTAAATAAAGTATTTTACTTGCTTCTATTTGACACTAAAGAAATTAAACTCGTTGACTAAAAACTCCAAAAATAAATAACCTAGAGGACTCGGAGGATTGCCTGATCTGACAAACAAAAAAGAGCAGCTTGCAAAGCTTCATTTTCCACCACCCAGACAAAGGTCTCGAAACAATTCCATGCAATTAGCAGAAAGAAATTTGTTGTCTTGGTCCCCATTTTGTGTTTTATTTTTGAGACTATTATGCTGCCATTGTTGTGGAGTTATATCCTGCCCCAACTGCTGGTGTGATGATCTGCGGAGTCATTGCATTTGATCCATACGCAGTGATATGTGGGGCACTAACAACTCTGTATATACACAAGATATCCTGTGGCCACATGTTGCCTCTCATGACAACTCACATTTTTCAGTTATTAAAATACATTTATTACTATTAAAATAACTAAATTACATAATTTTCATTGTGTTTTTTCTTGAAATTAAGACGTCTCTGACAGAGGGCTGCTAAGCTGTCTCATTTAAAGCATAACAGTGATTACCAGAAGTTTTTAATGAACAGTATTTATTCTAAGTTGTTTAATTAGGATCAGCATATCCTGTGTGTTCGTCTTATGGTTAACCACTCCGTGACATTGAGTCTGTTTACAGAACGGAATTTGATGTCTCAGAGTAATGAGTAAAGAATAATGAGACACAACTTAGTAATTGAGGCTACAGACAAATGAGCAGACTGGCATCCGGTCCTGACCACCCATGAACATTTCCTATTCTTTCTCTTGATAGGAATAGTGATTATGGGACCATTTAGGACATTGTTCATAACTACGGGTGCCTGGCATGGTCAAATGCAATTAGCAGAATTAAAATAATTAACAGCAAATAAATATTTACATTTGGATAGTCATAACATAGGCAGGCAATGCAAATTAATTAAAGTCATTAAAACTATGATAATGATTTAGTCGTTTACCATTTAGAAAGATGCTATATGTTTTTAAGCACTGACAATTTACCACTTTATCAGTAATGACCAACAATGGGGATTAAGTGATTTTCAAAGGTTTGACGACGCGCAGAACAAACAGAGGCAACAATATTTTTCCCTGATCTAAAGCCACTGTCAACCCAATCAACGCTGCCTTTATAATTTTATCCAACCTACCTGCATGTTATTTTCGCAGTTTTAGCATTCTCAGAGTAGTATTATTCACACCATTCTTCCAGATTTCTCTGCTCTTATCTCAGGTAAGGTTTTTGTATTTAATTTTCCATTCTTCTTGACACAGCAACTCATGACATATATCGCACACTACTCTGTTTAAATCAGATCTGGCAGCTAAACAGTTCAAAGAGGAAACTCAACAACAAATAAATATATAAAATAAATATTTTTTTACATATATTTTACCTTACTGCTTCAGTCTGATGTTTTATGATGCTCAGACCATTTTGCATATCACAGTGTTAAACAATAACTGATAAATGATAGATATTTTTAATTAAAATGGCATTCTTTAGCAATACAATTGCCCTGTTTTTACTTTGGTTTGCTCGCTGGGTAGCACCACTGCCTCACAGCAAGAGGGTCATCAGCTCGATCCCAGCATGGAGCGGCCTGGGTCTGCATGTCCTCCCTGTGTCTGTGTGGGTTTACTCTGGGTACTCCAGTTTCCAAAGACATACATGTTAGGTTAATTGTTTACTCTAAATTGGCACTGACTTGTGTGTGTATATAACTAGTTCTGATATACCCAGGAGTGTGTCGCTGAAATGGCCACTGTTGCTGACAGGGAAGTTAAACAAACCAAATAAACAATCAAACAACAAAAACCTTTCAAATTCTGTATGAAATGGAATGGTAGCCAGAATTGTCCCAGTGGAGTGAAGTGGATAGCTATCTAGCTGTGTTAGAGCATAATCCAAACCTCACTAAGAGCAACTATTAAACTTTTCCTGTTTTACATACCACAACAATAGCATCTTTAGAAAAATAGACAGCCATTCTAGCTGAGAAACATTGCTTGTGCTCTTCCCTCAGGCCCCTGTGTTTGATAGAGCTTAACACATACACAGGTGGTCCTGAAAGTGGTGGAGAGATCTCTGAATGACTGATCGACACGCAATGCGAAACAGACAGTGCACGACAGAGGGATTGGTACGGGGTATGCGGTGTGCTTAACAAACCAAAGAAAGATTCAAAATTCTATTATATTCTAGCTTCTAGTGGGAAAGTCTGAATGAATAAATAAATGAATTATTTTACACAAGTATATCCCTCTCTATTTAGCCACCGTTTCTCCAAATTTTCTATGTGCTGAAACAGAAACCTGATAAATATATGAAGTCCATAAAAATCAAATGTTTTCCCAAGATTATCAGTTAAAACTAATGAACTAAAGTAACACATTCTCTCTTTTGTCTAAAAACACTTCCTTTATGTGTTCAATTTATGCATTATATTCCTGTCTCTGATGGATCAGCTTGTCTTAAGTGGCTCATCAGCTCAAGCAACAAGGAAGAAAGCAATTAAAACAAATTCATATGCCAGAGCTTTTTGTTGTGTTTAAATAATATGAACTGTACCATAAGAACGCCTTTCCTCTGTTTATTATCCTACTCTAATTTTATTTTCCCCTCAAGTAAAATTCCCTCACACTCTATTATAATGTTTATATAACATAATAGTCACACTCTATCAGATGATTCCCAAAAATATGTTTTGTTTTTCAATAGTAGACCTGTAAATAAAGAAACTTACTCTGCGGTGCTTGCGTCATGAAATCGAGAAGCATTAAATATACAATATAAACAAAGGTTTCTGTTCGCCCAGAAAATTGTATTCAAACTACGTGTATTAGACTACGATGGCGTTTTTTTTTTTCCTTCTAAATGCTCCTTACATCAGGTTTTGGAAATGTGAGGTCAGTTTATAGGTATGATTATAAGCCCTGCCAAACTTTTGACATTCCAGTGCATTTTCAAGGTATCTGCTGGAGTTGAGGTCAAGGTTTTGTGCAAGCCAGCCAAATTCTCAATCAAAGTTGTCACTCCAAATCTCAACTCACTTTGTTTAAGGGCATCAGGGCAGAAATAATTGATTTTTAATTTAAGTAGTTTAGTTCATATGACACATTTGTCATAGTTGGAATCACTGGGGGTATTCAGTACAGCCGATTCTATTGCCAGTGTTTGTCTATGAGGCTTCAGGCAATTGACACATTATATTACGATGCTGTTACATTCATAATAACAGTGTTGAGGAAAAATAGCGCTTAGCAATTAGAAGGAGTATCCACAAACATATATCCACACAGTCTAGATTTATGCCGCCATAACAGTACATGAACTTGATGCATACAGAGTGTTTGTTTGATAGTTAGCCTACATCCCTTGCAGCTTCATTTTAAAGCTGTTGCCATGCTGTGTACCTTTTGCCCTCTTGTGATTAAACTCTGATGGGACATCTCTCCACTTCAACTTCAACTATTCCTTCTTATCACACATTTTGTCATTGTTGTGTTTCTCATTTGCCACTACTGCATTTGCTGCTATCCCGTGTGTTTCACTTCATTCATTGCTGTCTCACAGCAACAGTCAAACGCTATGATTTGAATATAAGTTGGTGATAGTGGCAGAAATTTGCTGTTGGTTGGGTTTTGGTCACTGTAGCACTAAATCAGCCATCCCCATGTCAGACTACATGCTCTAAGACTTCAAAATTTGTCAATGAATTATTTTGATTTTTTTTCTTTTGTCTGAGACTGCGAAGTCTGGCTAATACTACTGGTACAGTGTAATTTAAGCTTCAAGGATCAAGATTCATATCCAATTTTTCAATAAGGAACGTCCAGTCTTCTAACAACACACACTTGTTTCATATATATATAATATGCTTCCAAAGAGCATACAAACAACCACGCAAAGTCACACTTCAGCAATATTTGGAGATGCATGTTTTGCAGCCCTATTATGAACCTGTCCTTCTGGTACTCATTAGCAGCTCATTATTCATTCACTAGTATGATGTTCCCTTTGTGCCAACAAACATGTTGCCTTCTCCGTACAGCACTTGTATTTATGCGTGAATGCCATATTGCATGGCATTTGAATTTAATTTGATTAAATTTAAAACCACTATGATGGCAATATGGCTGGTATTTTTTGTTTAATTACATAGCTTGGCTTTTGAAGATATATTACATACATATGTATTACATACATTACATTACATTACAAACTATTTTACAGCATGCCCCTTCTAATGATAAACACTGCAACATAAGAAAAGCATCTATTAGCTTATTATCAACCACTGGGTAAAGATTATGTTAGTTAGAATGCCACCTGCTTCTCCTGCTCTACACAGATGTATGATAGTGGTATTTATAGCAGTGTAGAAAATTAATTACTCCATAAGCTCTAGCAATGTTTGGTTGTTCATATTAAAAGCTGTTTCTAACCTAGAATGAATAAGTACAAAGTATTCCCTAAAATACTCAACATATAATAAATATTTCAGCGCAAACGGAATCTCAGATTTATAACTCACTGTTTTATAATGAACCAAAAGTTTGTAAGATGTTATGCCAAGTGGTCTTACTGTTGTTAAGCTTTTAAACATGTAGCCTGCACTGTCCTTTAACAGTTAATCAGTAGCAAATATACCTGTTTTTGTAGCCATTGCACAGCATACATTAGACAAAAAATACAAGTGCCTCCTTATTGAAAGTTATCAAGCAATATATACACTAGCACTAGGGTAGAATGAATTACGTATTTACATGTTTTAGCTACTGACTCTGGTTGCACAGCATTTAGGGTACTGACATATTGATCAGAAGATCCTTGATTCAAGTCCCAACATTTCCAAGCTGCCAGTTCTGCCCTACAGCAGGACCCTTAACCCACAATTGCTTTGACTGTATAATTGTATCAGCTATAAGTCACTAAGAGCACCTACTAAAGTGATGTTCTTGCTTCCTATAAACTGCAATCCTCATGCATGCTGTGTGGTAGCAGCTGGATTTTCTACAGTCATTGCACTAATAATCGTTGCACAGTAAGGTTACCTATGTAAAACTAGCTACAGCAACACAAATAATCTACATAAGTTAATCTGAAATCTCTCAAAGTTCCTGCGTGAAGCAGCAGCTAACATGGTCCTACCGTGCTTACAGTGGTATAGCTAAATTTTGACATAGATGCAGCCGTGACACCGGTGAGCTCATCATCCCCTTCCCTCCTCCTGAGCTTGCGGCATGGCATGACGCAGCAGGCGAATGTACCGACCAGAGCCTTCCGAAAACGCTTGTTCATGAAACAGTAGATGATGGGGTTGACGCAAGCTGACGTGTATGACAGCAACTGTATGAAGGAGATGGGAGCTCCAGAGAGGGCCCTTTGAGCTGTGTACTGGTCGAAGGCCTTCCAAGTGTTCGCTGAGTACAACGGCATCCAGCAGACGAAGAACATGGCCACAATGATGATAAGCATGCGAATCACTCGCTTCTTGGCCTGGAGCTTAGACTTCGATGTGTTGCTGCGTGGCTGGTCAGGCTCAGTAGAAGCTGAAGTGCTGAGGGCAGAAAGTTCCATTTCTGGGTTCTTCTTGGGGACCTGGATATAGCAGCCATCATCATCATCTTGACTATGACATATAGTGCCATTCACACCGTTCTTCATTGCTGAGAACAGAATTTAAAAAAAATTATGATGATTACCGCTGGAACAATATGACACTAGTAAAGATTAGAGTAATTAATCATTTTCTTCTATGTATTATAGCACTGGAGGACAATATGCCGTGTCCATTTTTGCACATTTATTTGTATTGCATGATGACTCACTGTGACACTCTTATTGTCACCCTGACCAAAATGTCTGTGAAATAAATGTTTGGTTTGAATAGCGTGTGTATATAAAGAGACTTTATTAATATTGCCTAATGCCTAAAAATACTGCATTTCTACCACCGCACATGTAACATGTAGGCACATGCCTACTTTTGAAAACAAGTGTACCCACTTTTTATGTCGAGTGCGATGTTTTGCAAATTTTCTAAATTAGCTAAATGAAAAAAAAAAACATAGATATGAAAACATTTTAAAATACAGCAAGAAAAAACAAAAGTTGGCATGTGCACACAACTGGGCATATTTATAGATTATCCACAGTATTATTATGTATAGTATTTTTGCTTCAGGACTTTTTACTTGGTTCTATGTTATAGTATTTAAGTTTGTTTCCTCTAAATGATCCCTCATATTTGACCAAAAATTGAAAAAAAATTGTAGTTTGGATTGTAGTCAAATACAAACAACTGGAGCACATAGACACTACATGTCAAGACAAGTACAATAATAACACAATTAAGCCAAGATCTATCAAAAATGCTATAAAACAAGCAAAATGCAATGTATGCTGGGCACATTAACATGGTTAGCCCAATGCAAACCCGTGGAGTTTAAATATTGTTCAATATGAGCTGGAAATTAGTCACAGATGTGGGTGTTCAAACTGCTGTGTTCCCTGTATGAATGGGTACAGAGTGTTGTTTGGGTTTGACTGAGGCAGAGAGTAATTCTGGGAGTGTTTCTCAAATTGATTAGATCTCGATTGATCATCATAAGTGGTTGCTAAAACCTTAAAAAGCCATGCATCATTATAAGCCAGTTTCATATATTGCTCCGTGATTAAATGAACATTGTGTTTATCTTAAAACAAAGTATATTTGCAGAAGCCTTAACAGCTTACACCTTAATACAAACATGCATTACCCTAAAACAAATTTACAATGCAGCACTTGCATCTTTTTAGCACTGCTCTTGGCCAAGTTTACCTCATCTATAAAACATTAAATTTACCCGGATTCTGTGTAAACTGTTTGAAGTATGTACTGAAGCAATAAGCTACACTTTACCCTATAACCACTGTAGTCTCCCCAACGCATGCCTCATGTATTTCAATGTTCAGTTTTGTGCATGTGCAATACATTGCAGCAATGGATTACACCACTACAGTACACCATTACACCATTATATTACACCAGGATTACAGTACATTACAGCAAACCTATTCATTGCAGCTAGGAAAACATTCAAGAACTGTTTTATCATATTTTGTGCGAGATCTGGGCAGACAGGATAAATGCTTTAAAGTGATATGTCAGAGAGAAAAGCTCAGCCATAATGCAATTGAAAACTAGCCGAAGGATAGTAAACTGACCTGTGAACCATAAGCTTTCACCACCTTATGAGACACCCAGTAGGTCTAAACATAGTCGGAGCATGCATTGCACAACACACACAATTCTTCATTTGCTATCCGCTCTATGTAAATTGTGAAAGCCAGTGTGATCTCTTCTCAAAGGTACTAGATATCCGTCAGTCATAAATAAATCTCACTGCCTCTGCACATGCTAAGTGGGATTCAACAGCATCAAATGGCGACTTAAAGTAATTCAGCAATAACGCACCCAAATCTAGCTACCAAGTAATACACCATTTTCTGCCAGGAGTCAAGGATGGACTTTATCTTAAAATAAGCCACAAGCTACTGGTAAATTTGGTGTTGCAAAATGTGTAACCCTACTTTGCTGAACAGCTGGACTTGTAGGATTCACATATTACTTTAGAATCTGTTACACTGAATACTACACTAAGAATATTTGTGAGCATCATTCGACTGAGTGAAGCTGATATGTCTCCCTATTGTGGAGTGATACACTGCTCCAACTGCTGGTGTGATAATCTAGGGAGCCACCGCATATAACAGTCAGTCACCCCTAGTAGTGATACAAGGAGCATTAACAAATAAGTGATATGTTCAGGATAGCCTGCGATCACATGTGATGTCTCTTATGGCTGAGCTTCCAACCGGCATTTTAGCAGGATAATGGTTGCCCACACAAGGGTTTCCCAAGAATGTCTTCACCAGATTGCAACACTTCTTTGGCCTGTCCGGTCACCAGATTTATCTGCAATCAAGCACTTATGGGACCAGCTGGGTCACAAGCTCGGCAAACTATGTGTGTAGTGGGTCTACATGCATAGCTGTGGGCAAATGTATAATAGAGGCATGTATAGCAGGCAACAATCAAGATATGCATGGGAAGCACATTGAGCCCTCTTGTGGCAGGACTCAGCGTCTAATCGCAGAATCATTTATGTATCTTCCTGAGACATACAGTAACTGCATGGCATGTTTTCCAGAAATGTGACATCCAATGGAATCCATTTCTGAGTGAGAGAAAGAGAGAGGTTTTTTGTTGAGAGGTGACGATATGGTGGATTAGATGTATTGATCAGTCTGATGGCATGAGGATAAAAGATGTCCCTCAGCCTCAGAGCCATCAGAGGTCTTTCACACTTCTGTAACTTCTTCTAAAAAGCAATATAGGTCAATATAGTTAATAAAGTCAGAGACCTTACTAAAGTCACTGGTAGAAATCTGTCCAAATGCCAGCGTGTATTTTTCCATTATGATTGTATGCCCTTGATTTGACTTATAATTTAAATCTAATAGCTAAAACACAATTGACCCAAAAACAGAAGAAATCTGAAAAAAGACACATCTTTACTTAACACAATTAAACTTGTTATAGTATTATTATGTAGTTTACAAATATAGTTGAATTAAAAATAAACTATGCACAATCATTTAAGTGATGGCAACCTTGAGACCGCTGTCTCAAGTCCTGTATGAAAGAATGATATATATATATACAAAAAGTATACATTAAATATTTGTTAAAAAAACTATTGTAAAAAACCCTATTTTTACAGTAGCTCTGTTTTGCTCCTCAGGGGATATGAGCCCCTCTTCCTTGATGTTCTCAGCCTCCAATTAGATCAATGAAACTGCATGTAAATGCACAAGAGAGCATGCAAGGCATTGTTCAGTGCAATTAATGGGTACCAGCAAGTATTGACAGAGTGTGTACAGTAAGTTACATTACATTGACTTTACTGAATATCTAAATTACTATTGCTATAGTATATCAGATCACGATGGGCCAAATGCTCTGTGTCAACCCATTAAAACGTGGTGAACAAGTGAACCACATTGTTGAATGAAAAGTTGACCGATAAATTGGATTGTGATGTTTCCCAGTAAAATTCGCAATATCACAGACAGAGAGCTTCTTTAACATGCATACACCACACCACACACATACACATGAACATGTAAAGAAACCATTAGGCACTTAGTGACTTGACTGATAGATCAACTTAATTACCTCATTGATTGATCTGATTGAATCGATAGGTGGGAGGTGCCTATTGAATTCTTTACTCTCCTTTTACAGGTTATCTTCTAAAATTAGGAAAAATCATCAGGGTGGTTTCACACTGAACAGGAATGTGAGATATTTCAAATAATCCCATGTATTTCTATGAATACTGTCAAACAGATAATTTTTCATTATATCAACTTAATCACACACCTAATTGTGTGTGCAGTTTATGGCAATGCATAATTTTGCTTAATTTTAATTACAACTTACAACTTATACAATCTTACAATTTAAGCTTGGCAGAGGTGGGATTTGAACCCTGGACCATCAAGTCCAGTACCTATATATATATATACTTATATGTATATGGTGGTCCAATTAACCGGTATATACATA
>JAUZST010013249.1:0-11108 GCA_034779995.1 Parotocinclus haroldoi
GAGAGAGAGAGAGAGAGAGAGAGAGAGAGAGAGAGAGAGAGAGAGAGAGAGAGAGAGAGAGAGAGAGAGAGAAGGAGTAATGTCTCTCCATTCAAGTGTTAAGATGTCAGACGCTTGTTGTTTAACCCTATTGCCCACATCACACACCTGTACTGCTCCAATCAAATAAGACTGACGCACCCTTTCATCCCTCAAACATCAACCTGACATTTCTCTTTCAAGAGTCAGCGATTTTTAGCATTTTACACGGCATGTGTCTTTCTTGTGGTCTCGAAGTTGCATCGTTAATTTTAGATCAGAGAACATCACTGATGAAGCCCTGTGCTTGTATCTGAGTTGTAGAAATAAGTGTTGTTCAGTCGCTTGCTGTTGAACTGTGATAGTGTAAGCTGCTGAGCTTTGATGTTATGTTTCTGAGTTGTGATATTAGTGTGTGTGTGCGTGCGTACGCGCGTTTATGAGTGTGTGTGCGCGGGCACGTGCGCATGCATTGATAGTAAGTACCGATAGAAAGATGTGACATGGTGGAGACCATTCTAATGTTGTACAAAACCTTCAACATCTTTATTTTGGTCGTGTATCCGTTTCTGAACTGTGCGGTGCTAAGTGTATGATTTTAAGCTGCGAATGTTGTATAGCCTATTTCTCTATAGAATCAGAGTTGGGACAGTATGGAAAATGTACATCAAAAATTGAGTGTCTTAAATTTAGTTTGACTCACTTCATTTAGTTTAACTTAATTCAACTGCTTATTATGTATACATTCCTGTATTTTAAACCTTCAAAATATCCCACAAAAAAGTTAAAGCGTTTACCAATTTGTAATGTTGCAATTTCTTCTCACAATTTAAGACACTTAAGACATTTAGGATAACAAGCCATGAAGGGTTTAGGTGTTATTTTGTCCCATCCTTTTTGCAGCCATTTCTTAGGTATGCAGAGTACAGAGTTTTCATTGTTGGATTTTCCATTTTAAAATTCTCCACACATTCTATGTTGAGGACACTTGAGAATGCAATTCCGTATTGCAGTGTTTGAAATTTTTTTTTGCCAAAGTCTTCCATTGCCCGTGTGGTTACATCAGCTATTAATGAGTGACAGTTCTTAATGTAGTAATGTCTGAGGGATCGAGGATGATAGTTGTCCAGTTTAGGCACCTGTTGACATCACCTGTTTAAAATCACACACTTATTTCTTCCTCGTGCAGATATGATTGTATATTTTTGGAAAAATAATGAGTTGACCACACAAAACATGAAATATATTGGGTCCATATCTGGACAAACATACATTAAATGTAAGATACAATGCATTTTTATTTATTTGCATTTTCCATAGATTATCCATTATTTTATTTTATTTGGGGTACATATTTCTGAGCTGAGATAGGAGGTGTAACGTTATACTAGCCCTTTAAGCAAAGGAATAACTCCCTTCAGATTAAACAGCAAAGGTTTGGAAACAACTAATACAATGTTATCAAAAATTACACCTAAATAAACATAATTTTTATTGTCATAAAAACAAAAATAACTACGCTGTGGACTTTATGATCACTTGCACCGTTTTCAACCAATTGAAAGCAAAATACATTATTTTGAACAACAACTAGTGACTCACAGCACCTATGTCGTTTTTAAAGCTTTTTCTCTCAAAAATGTATTATATCTTAAATATTCTTCTGACCTTTAAAAACTTTTACTTGCCTATTGATACTTGTACGCATTCCTGGTCTTTCATCAACTGCATACCATAGACTAACCCAGCAGCTCACCATTTGTATCATCGATAATCAACGATTATCAAATGAGCTCATTTAGTGATGTCGCCTATATTTAATTATAAACTGATATAACTAAAATATCAAGTAAGTCTCATGAAAGACAAGGTGAATCCGAATAAACTCATATCACAATCCGTAATCGTAGCTGTTTAGGCTCCGTATTGCAAACGACTCCTAGTGCACCGTTCATCTAGGTTTTTAGAAAAGTTACAAAGTTTGCATTGGTTGTAAAGCTCCTTCTTAAATACACCTACTACTGCGTGCAGCGCTTTCAGTGTGCCTTCCTCTGCTCTTTTGTGGGAGAGGCTATCCGAAGACAAACTCTCTTTGGTTGTTTCAGCCGTCAGTCAAATCCTGGATTACAAAAAGGGTCTGACATAGATAGAAAATCGCGGTTTTTATTTCTATCGGTGGGAGGGGTTTAAATGAAGGGAATAATCTGGCAGCGAAACTAGGGAGCCACCTCAAAGCATATCGGGTTACTTTGAATGACAGCGTAACCATGGCGAATAATTTGACTAAAACTATTGTCTTATCGTCGCCGTCCCCGGGTCGGATAACTAACCAATCAGAGTTCACATAAACGGTTTTCTTGCCAGCTTAGAATAATATTATTAAAACAAGCGAGCGATCTTCGGAGTAGGGAGTACGCTATGTTGAAACGGCACAGAAAAGACGGCGTGCGACTTACACGGGAGGGCAAACTTTCTCTCGGACTTATTATATGGATATACGGTGCGCCTGAGAGGATCTGAACTTTCGCAGTCTACTTAACTCGCACAAGGATTTTTATCCACTTCTTAAAGAATACAGTCGTTCATGGACTCCCATCGTTCTCCACACGAGAGTGGCCTTTGCCGTTATCGATAACTCGGACGAAGTTTATTGTGAGTCAGCAGTTAACCATGTCTATGCTTCCGACTTTCGGCTTCACGCAGGAGCAAGTTGCGTGCGTATGCGAAGTCCTGCAGCAGGGCGGCAATATCGAGCGCCTCGGCCGCTTTCTGTGGTCCCTGCCGGCCTGTGAGCACCTCCATAAGAACGAAAGCGTACTCAAGGCCAAGGCCGTGGTCGCCTTCCACCGAGGGAACTTCCGAGAGCTCTACAAGATCCTCGAGAGTCATCAGTTCTCACCGCACAACCACCCGAAGCTGCAGCAGCTGTGGCTGAAGGCGCACTATATTGAGGCTGAGAAGCTGCGCGGACGACCACTCGGTGCCGTGGGGAAGTACCGAGTACGTAGGAAGTTCCCCCTGCCTCGATCAATTTGGGACGGCGAGGAGACGAGTTACTGCTTCAAAGAGAAGAGCCGCAGCGTGTTGAGGGATTGGTACACCCATAACCCATACCCTTCACCGCGAGAGAAGCGTGAGCTGGCCGAGGCTACCGGTCTGACCACCACTCAGGTCAGCAACTGGTTCAAAAACAGACGGCAGCGCGACCGTGCAGCCGAGGCCAAAGAAAGGTACGGTTATTAATGTAATCAGGATTAATGTGCATCTTCACCAAGAAGCAAATAAATATGAAGACATGAACGCGATACTTAAAACAAAATAAAATCAATGACGGCGTCAGTTTTTGCCTATAAACTATCACTAATTCCAAGGTTGCACACTTATCAGTAAATAGATATTTAAGGTGCCATATTGGAATGAGAAGTTATTAAAATGCTCTCCTTTAGCAACAAGTGACGATGTTTAGAACTATAAACGTCTTTGTTGTTGTTGTTATTTTTATTGCTGAACAGTATTATGTGATAAGTAGCTTTATATATTGTCACACTCCACCGAATAAACGTTTTACACGTAGTATATTACAATTAACATTTTAAACATAATTATTAATATTAAATTAATAATGTAATAAACAGTTCATTTTTCAATTCGTGATGAAATTTAGTGTAAATACTTAATTACCCGATGGATGTTAATTCAGCACGACTCAGCAAACCCGGCAGCAGATAATTGTTCAGGTCATACCAGGTAAGCTTTTTTATATAAAAAGCTTTGATCGTCACAGAATGACGGGTAACCACTGTGGAGTGGGAATAACGTGAATGAAAACAGACCTGGGTAGTAGACTACAGCTGTCAATTGTAAAATCGTTTTTACGCCTCGCAGACAGATCTTATTTACATGGACACAAAGATGCTATTGTTTAATGCTCCACAATCCGCATTCATATTGGCCTTCATTTTTTAACAGAAACCAGGCGTTTAAAGCGACATAGGCTATATTTAACTAACTTGGACGAATTGTTATAGCTGTAATGTTGCTTGTTTATACATTAACCGTCTATACAAGTTATTTATTTAGCAATTTAGCACATTGCTGTAATTCGTTGTTCGTATCCCAAACCATGTCAAATTTATTTCTATAGCGCTTTTTACAACACGGCATTATCTCAAAGCAGCTGTCTAGACTGGAATCCCTAACTAAGTAAGAGCAAGGGCACAGTGGAAAGGACAATGTTATAAGACACATTGGAAGGAACAGACAATGTTGTAACGTTTCAAACAATCTATCAAGATGAGTGTTAACTAGTTGAGATGTAGCCAATCTAAGAAAAACAAATGTAATTTTCTAAACGCAGTGTATGTCTGCTGCTCATACCTAAATCTTAAGAATTATTATTTTTTTATTAATCATCATATAATCCTGTAGTAATATTTAGTTGTGCTTATCTGATTATTCGTAGTTTGTTTATTTACTATTCTGAATCAATCTCCTGTAGAGCATGGCCCTGGTGTGAGCAGTACTAGCTAGAGTTTGTTGTTTTGCTAAGATTTTTCGCTTCCATGGCATATTTCTTTCTTTTGCAAAGGGAGAACAACGAAAACTCGAACACGAACAGCCACAACGCGCTTACGTCGTCCATGAACGGAAACAAGGTGATGTTGGGCAGCTCAGACGAGGACAAAACCCCCGCTGGGACTCCGGATCACACGTCCTCAAGCCCGGCGCTGCTGCTTAATGCAGCCTCCGGTCTGCAACCTCTGCACGGCCTGTCAGCTCCACCCGCGCCCAGCGCAGTGCCTGTGCCTAGCGCGGACTCCCTGCACCACCACCACCACCATCACCACGGCCTCCACGACTCTATATTGAACCCTATGACATCCAATTTGGTTGATCTGGGCTCTTAAAACTTAAAAAAAGGAGCAGGACATTTATCGACTGCTGACCAGCTTCAGAATAACGGAACGATCAATACAGACAAAAACAGAGAGAAGGTATTGGACAGAGAAATACAGTAAGTCGTGGATGTTATTTTGGATGGTCTTCTCAAAGATTGATCCTGATTATGTACTTATAAAATGTAGACTAACGTTATCCTCAAAGCCACGGGAACTAAAAGGTCTTAATTATGTATATTGCGTCACACCCACGACCTTTCGGTCACAAACCACATTTGTTTACATGTTTTTGTAAAGTTTTCTAAACGCCATAGTAGTTTTCATTTTGATGAGATGCCGTTATATGAAGTGTTTTCATTACCATCACAGCAATTAATACGCGTAGCTCTTTTTAAGCGACTGCATGTAAATCTTTGCGATCAATAATAAAAAAAATATAAGCCCGAACCCACCATAGTTTCATATAACATTTCCAATAAAAGAGTAAGTGCATTTATTGAGAAACGGATGTGTTTGCATTGTTTTCTTGTGCACATCTAACGCTTATGCAGGCTTGATGGCACAGAGGCCAGAACTCACTTGCGCAAGATTCGAATGTGAAGAAGATTCTTAATATACTTACGGTTTTTGTCTGTTAATTTATTCCTCTATAGAGGACCAAAATAATATGCTTGTGCCTGTATATTTCTGAAAATACTGTGAATTTAGTCATACATGCTTTTGTCCAGGGTAAGTTTATGGTCATATTTTCTCGTTTTTCCCTATTTATGCAATATAAAATTAGTATTACGTCATAAACAAGCGGTACACAAAAATTGTTGCTATAACGACGGCCTTATCTACAAATATCTAGTAGGCTACTTATAATAATATGCATTACTTACAAAATTAAATAAATGATGTGATTAGTATTTAGTGGTTTAGTGGTTTTAGTGGCTTTTAATAATATTATTATAATAAATATTGGAACTAATAAATTAAAGATTATTACATTTGCATTTAAATCATTTTGCAAAAAGATAACAATTCGATTTTGTTGTAAGGCGGCCTGAAGGGTCGGTATTGTAAAAACGTTAAAAGGAAAACTTATTTACAGAAATTGCTCGATATGTTCACCATTATTCTCAGCACAAAAAGTTTATGTGTTTAGAGCTGTTGCCTCCAGATCAATGCGGACCTCTGTGGAGTCTGCATTTTTCCACATAAAGGCTTTTGCTTGGGAACTCCGGATCCCTCGACTATTCCAAATATCTGCGTTGGGTCAGGTGGGTCTCTAAAATGCCTATCCACTGTATTCCGTGCCAGTCCCAAACCTGGATACGCTAGGACTGCGGCAGGAAGAGCTTCTGGCGTAAAACTTAAATCAGATCTAATATATGGATCAGACCTAACGGGAGCAACCGAAAGAAGAGAATATTTAAGCTTTTTGTAATTTTGGGGAAGGCGAGCTTGACTGGTGGTATATTATACTGAAGTAACACATCCAAGTCTGTTTTTAAAGTATTTCAGAATCAACACATTGCGTCAGGTTTAAATTAATTCGATTACATTAATAATCATAATTTGTCATGGTAAATGAGTTAGATTAAGTTACATTTATTTATTTTATACTCTATGTTAAATGCACATGGCAATGTGCATATATTACCTTCGTGGAAACACTTAATAATCATTGCATGTTAATTAGAAGTGCGATATTTTCATCGGAACTACTTTCGAACTACTTCTTTCTATGGATACCTGTGATTATATCGTCTTTAGACGTCTTTTTTCCTTTTATTGCTGGTCGCCCTGTGTATTGTATTTTAGAGTACTAATTGCATATAATCCTCTTGTATAACTGAAATTATGTACCAGTCCGCCGAGAATTACCCTATCCATCAACGCCAACTCACCAGTCACTGATGCACGGTTAGGGGGCTTGAGTCTTACCTTCTGCATTAAGCCTATATGGCTTAGATTAATACAACGTTCACAAATTATATAGTTTCACAATTCACAGTAGCTTACAATTTGCTCACACCTCAGACGGCAAACCTGGATTCTGGAGGCCGTAGTTAGATATTTTTTGTTTTCCCTCTTGTAACACCCTACGTTCAGCTTACGAAGACCTCGCTAATTAGCTGGTAAATTGTATCAGGATGTTTTGGCGTGCTTAACTTGAATGATGCCACATTGACTGGCAGGAGCCTGAGACGCGTAATTTTGATTCTTCTTTTTCAATTCAAAAAATACTTTCATTTTATTGCGGGTAAACATCCACGAGTTTAGATGGACAAATTCTTCCTGCAACTAAGTAGGTCTTATTAACGCCCAGCCGTTTTTTAACCGATATGGCGACATAATCTCTATTTTGCACCTTTACATTTGAAAATTATTTAGACTTTTTGTTCCAGTAATAGCCTGGTCGTTAGTGAAATGGCGAAGAGGTTGTTAAACGTTGGGCATGAGAAGTTAAAAAGCTCACAATGTTTGGTATTCTAACAAGCACTATAAATGCGATTCACTGTGCACATTTAATGTTGGGAAGAATGTTTACTGGCAAACAACTACAAACCACACCAGATATGCAAGAGAGAAACGACCTTTGTACTACTCAAACTGTAAAGAACTTTCACCAATCGGCTTTGTTGTTATATTTTAATTTTCTTTCCTAAATAGGTAGGTAACTAGTTACAAAACAGCCTACAATATGCTGACACCTGGATTTCTTTATGTCAACAAGACTGATTTCTTTTAAAATGCATTTTAAGGAGAATATTATCAATGTATACTGCAGTATTCGTTAATTTATAATAGTTAATAGTTAATTCGTTAATATAATAATAGTTTTCATTTGCATATTATATTTAAATCAGGAATTGTGCTGTCATACTACTGCAATTGTGCATATTTATAAACGTTTGTTAAATAATATCTTAGATGTGAACGTTGCATGTATCATTTTGCATCAGTAGGTTATTGGAGTACAGTAAAGAAAAAATAAGTTTAATAAAAGCAACCCAGGTCATAATTACTTCGAGAATGAGGGTTGAAAACTACAACATTGCGCAGGAAAATCACGCACTAAAGTGCATTAGCACTGTATGGTAGCCTACATGATTTTGATCTGCTGTGATATTTTGGAGCTGAGGCTTGAAAAAACAGTTTAAATTGAATACATGTTATTACTATACGAATATATAAGATACAGTAAGGATAATCAATAATAATTTAAGAGCGTACAAATATGGTATAACTTGTTGAAGGTACCTTCAAAGCCTTTATTTGGATTGTTTTTAATTGTAATTTTCAATTACGACAGTGGTCTCTATGAATAGCAAACAAACGGCCATTATCAATATAAAATTGTTATACATAACTAAATAATTGATTTAACAAAATTATGTGTGATACAGACCAAATTCCGGAACACGCTAAACGGCATGGATAAGATTAAAGAATACACAAATAAAACGAGACATCTATCTGCTGACCTTCATAAACCAGGGCGCTGAGTCTTGTAAGATCCTTTAGAGCAATAAGTAATACTTGAACCTGCCCGAAAGAGAATTCGGGTGTATTTTACTCCTAAACACAGTAAAGAAATGATTCTCCCCAAGGAACACGATTGGAGATTTTTTCAAAAATCATACTGGGGTAATTAAGTCACCAAATTTACAATTAAGGGCCACCGTGCACCAAGGAAGTCTTCATGCATCACACCACCACAAACGCAAGCACCTGAAAATTGCTAGATGCTACTGGAACTTTATATGAAACCAAATTATATTCAAAACACAAAACTCACACGTTTGACACAAAATAAATACAGGAACTAGCACTTTAATAAATCGCTCTGGACAAGGGCGTCTGCTAAATACTGTAAATGTAAATGTAAATTACATACAGAAAAATGTCACAATCCCCACTATTATATACATATATATACATGTTGATGTTTTGATGTTTTCCTTCCAAAGGCCATGAAAACCTTGCTATAACACCCAGCACAAATTCCAATAGGTTCTGAATTTATTTTCATCGTAGCTGGATCCTCCAGCATTATCCAAAACATAAATATCCAAGTCCAGCCACGGTTCTTCAACCTACAAAACACTTGGGGTTCTCTGTTGAGGTCTGTCTCGCCTTTCTTGCGCTCTATTCTCCAATCTCATTAAGCATTTCAGGTGGTTCTCAGTCCTATTAATTAACTCCATCCGGTTACATTAGCAATATTGGTTATATTGGAATCGTCGTCCAACGTGTCGAATGCAGCTTTGTTAAGAGATTTATACATTTTCTTAAATAGTATGTACATAAATTATAGATTACATTTCACTCATACTCTTGATAGATTTTTAAGATACCCCTGTTATGGCAAATCCATAAACAGCCGCTCTCTGCTTCAATCTTTTTTTTTACTAGGATGGAAAAATTCAATAATTAGAATACAATTCCCCTTAAAAAAAGAGCAGCACGCTGGCTGTGGTTAGCAATTGGTTCAAATATTCATTTTACAAATTTATAAAATACAAATTTAATCATATAAAATCTAAATTACATATAATCAAATATTTATTGTTTAAGAAATTATATATTATTATTATTATTATTATTATTATTATTATTATTATTATTATACACTATCTTATATAAAATATACCATATATCACAGAGTACCATTAATCTATAGCATTTAAACAAATATAACAATGCTGTGGACATTTCACAAGAAAGCTTGAAAAACCCACCAGCCAATTTCTGTCACGGCGCCTAAGGGTAATGACAGTTATACAAATAATGTATGGTCGTGCCAAGAACTGAGCTGATTTCAGTTTACTGATCACTAATCATTACAGTACGTTATAGAGGTATTTATGCAATAATATTTGCTACTGTTATTTTTAAAGGCACGTTTGCTTTGTAGATTTTTCTTTGATATGCCCAAAACATTTTACAGAATGGCACAGACGCTTAATGAGGAACATAACGCCTCTGATTTATATGGAGCAGTCTTTATCGCTGCCATTGTTGACATCATTTGGTGTATTTAGAATTGGTGTTGCTTTTAATTATTTATTGTTGTTGAGTTAACGAGACCTTGTCAGCTATTGATCACACTGTTATGGATCCTGGAAAGCATAATGAGCAGGCGGTGTGCACAAATGGCACATGCTGATAGTCTGTGATTATATGAAGTCACGTTTGTCTCGACGTCTCACAATGAAGGCATCTATTCGAAAAATGAACGCGACATTACCATCCACAGTAAATATTACGAAGTACTTTGTTAATTAAGCACTGAATACAGAGACCACTCTCACTGTTCTCGAAATCAGCATATCTGTACGTATGGCATCAGTTCAAGTCCAGTATCTGAAAATTCCAGCACAGACACGCTTCATTCTGCTTAATGAGGTAGGCCCACTGTTTGTGATCAGTATTTTTCACTGAGGAAACGTACATGACACATACGAGCTGTAATTGAAAATGGGGCATTAAATGGTGCCGTTAGTATTGTTTTGCTAATAAATAAAATAAACCTTTTATTATTTTTTGTATTTTAATCAAGGTATGAAAACACGTCAGCGTTTTATTATTAGCTTTTTTATTTTATTTTTCACTCAAATACAGTACAGATAAATAGTCAATCAAACTGATAATTTTGCAGTGGTCTTTTTTTTCCAGCGCTCTAGCCTAAATGTACATAAGAAAGTATAGTCAGTGATAAATGTTTACCATCCATATAGCTACACAGTTTGTTGCTCACTGAGCAATTCTCACGTGTTGCTTTTGTCGCCCTCTTGTGCTGTTTGCTGTAATACAGACGCAAAGTCAATTGAAAAAAAAAACAGGCTAGGATTAAAGAGCGATTCCGATTACACGTTATTAACGAATGAGTGGACTAGGACATGCTCCTTAATTTACATGTGGTTCTGGGAATCATTCGAGTAGGCGAAGGATCTCAAGGCGTTAGCTTCAAAGTGCTTCAGGGAAAAACATCCCTGTTCTGATCGCTCTTCATCTCTCACAGGTACTTAGAGAAAATAAAAGTATTCTTACGTAACTTCTCTAATGTCTAACGTAATTGCATAATTCTTTTCATTTAAACATGTCGCCCAATTTAGTATTGCAGCGGATAAAAGATAAAAGCCACTATATATATATATATAACATAATTAATATAAACTGCAAAAAAAACTAATCTAG
>JAUZST010013250.1:0-11105 GCA_034779995.1 Parotocinclus haroldoi
CTCACCTTCTTTGGTCCAAATAAGGGAATAAAATTACACGTATATAATAGGATTTGTTTCTGTACTTTAGGATTCGGACCGAATAAGCGGCTGCTCCCATTAACCGGATTCGACTGCATATATACATATATACATACACACACACATATATATTCATTTAATTAGGTGCATCTGTTTTGCTGCTCATTAACACAAACCTAATCAACCAATCACGTGGCAGCATCTCAGTGTATCTAAGCGTATGCTGCTTGAGCTGGTGAAGTTCAAATCATGCATATGTGCGTTAGTGACTTTGCATGTGGCATGCTGTAGGTCTGAGTTTTTCAGAAACTTCTGATCTACTAGGATTTAGACACACAGCGCCATCTCTAGGCTTCACACAGAATGGTCAGACAAAACGAGAAAATATCCAGTGAGGGCAGTTCCCTGGGTGAAAGAGGAGAATGCAGATAGAAAGATAACAGTAACTCAGATAACCACTGCTAACCACCGAGCTAAGCAGAAGAGCGTCTCTGACCTAAAAAAAAAAAGGTCAACCTTGAATCAAATGGGCTACAGCAGTAGAAGAATACAAGCAAAAAACAACATGAAAGCCTGGATTCTTTGTAGCATAAGTTTAGGCTGCTGGTGGTGTAATGGTGTACGGGCTATTTTCTTGGCCCCTTATTAGAGACTGAGCATCGTTTAAACCCCACAGTCTTTCTGAGTGGTGTCGCTGACCACGTGCACCCCTTTATGACCGCAGTGCATCTTCACGTCAAATACTGTGTATTTCTTTATTCGTATCAGATGCGATCCAAAGCCATCAGTGCAGTGCTCCTGCTTCTCTCATTTCTTGAGCTCATCATCGCCATCTGCGTCTCAGCGTTCGGCTGCAGAGCCGTCTGCGGCAAAGATTCAGCGGTGAGAACAAAAGCACCGACAACGTGACCACTGTTAATAAATATCACTTTATTTCTGTATTTAAAATGTTTGACATCCGCCTTTCCAAGGTCAGTCCCCATATTGCAATGCCAATTTTTCCTTTTATTATTATGATTAATATCTGGTATATAGTTAGAATGCCAAATCCTGATCAATCATAAATGAGGTTCGTCTGTTCGGTAGGGTCTAGGAGGACCCGCGTAATGCAGACTTTATTGTCAAATAACATTTGCACTCGTCTCTCTCTTTTAAAGGTACCGTTTGTAGCTACGGCCAATCCTGCTTACACAAACGCACAGGTAAGAAAGCAGTTACATAAGAATTGTTTCGTATTGCGTTTATTTTAAGTGTATTATCCTGATATGGGCCACAAGGTACCCATAACCACACCGGGTGCATCGGGTTCTCTAGGGGTCACTGCTGCCTCACCGGGAGGATGATCCTGGTCTGGTCTGAAGGCACCGCCGGGACTTAAACCCGAGCACACGTGGTTGTGGGTAGCCTCTGAGTGACAGTTATTATTAGAAACTGTTATAGAGTTAAAAACCGCTGTAGATACTAAGGCATTTTTGCATTTGCATTTAATTTGGAAAAGCCATATATATATATATATATATATAATGTGTTATAATGTTTGCACTATACTCTGTTTTTAAAGGTACCGTATGAAACTGGGGCCCTTCCTGCTAACACAAACCCAGAGGTAAGAGACCTGCACAAGAGGCCATTGTGTCACCGTTTTTTTTTCTTCACATGTCCTTGTTGGGGTCGCAAGAATTCCGGCAGTTAATCTGGAGTAAACAGAGAGGGGGGCGATGACCCAGTCCATCACAGGGTTAGGTTGGGTGGGGGTCACTGCAGCGTCAGAAGGTATCGCCGAGAGGGTGTGAGCACCTTCTGAGTGTAGGGTCATTATTATAAACTGTTATACCGTTAAAAGTCCAAACACTGTGCTTGCAGGATACAGGGTAGAGTACCGGGTCCCTCCCAAGAGCCCAGCTGAGCGGGCGGAGCACACCGTTACAAGACCCCTGGACACGATTGGACACGAAAGAGTTAACGAAGCCTGGCGGGAGGAAAACCTAGAGAATGAACTCTAACTGCTTTAAACAGGATTCAAACGTTGAACAACGTTCTGTCATGTCACTTTCCTAAAATGTTTAATGGAGACATTTCACAATGCTTACCATAATAATAATAATAACAAATATATGTTTACGAACATGTGTATGTAGTTAAAATGCAAACGCACACACAGAGACAAATGTTTCAAAGTGAAAATATAAAGTGAAATATTTTCTTACACTTAATACCAGCTAAGCATGGTTTAAACCCCACACTCTACCTGAGTATTAATGCTGACCATGGGCACCCCTTTATGTGTACCGGTGTGCCATCTTCTAGCAGGATAAGGCCCCAAAACTCAAATCATCTCCAACTGGTTTCTTGAACAAGATCACCATAAAGAGTTCCACAGCGGACCAGACCTTGGGATGTGCAGCTGACAAATCTGCAGTCAATACGAACCCAGACCTCCGAGGAACGTTTCTACGCTACGAAAATGCCCCCCCTCGATTGCAAGGTGTACCTAATAAAGTGGCCAGCGTGTCTATGTGTTGTCATGTCACTTTCCCGTAGGGAAAAAAAAGTCGGCTCCAGGTCACTTGTGAGTGGTTTCCGAGCAGTAGGGTTTTGTTGTTGTAGGTAATGTCCTCTGGGACTTTTCAGCCTCGTGAGGCCAAACGAAAACACCGGATCCATCACCTGTTTCACTTTCACTCGTCATTAGTTCGTCATTCGTTCTTGCACAATCCTTTATTCGTTGGACGCTTTCGAGTGTGGTTTTGAACATCCTTTTTGGAGCCGAAAAAAACCCCGAAGGTCTCACGACTCAAACGCTGAGCTGATCTCAGAAGGAAGCCTTGCTGTTCTAGGAGAATAGACGCAGCTGGATTTAAGACTTTAAAGGTAAGTGGTCAGTCGGTCTCCAGCTGTTATGGACAGTAACACGAACTGTAATGCGGACTCGTTTCGTTTTGTATAAAGCTTAGGTTTAACGCGGGTTATGGTCAGCACTGGAGCTTGGAGATAAAGAATAAACTGATTCCGTGTTTCTAATCAGACTTTAGAAGTTTAGAAGCCATCTTCTTTCTGGTGCGGAAGCTGGAGATTTGGGAACATGGCCACCTCTAACATACCTCTCCGTAACACCGAACATGGCTACACCCTGGTCACGCATGTTGTTAATCCATCCAACTTTCCGAATATAGCCGGGCAGAACAACACCAGCCCGGTCAACCCACGGACAAAGTTCCTGAAAGCCGAGCCAAAAGTGCTGGGGGTAAGTGTGTGTGTGTGTGTGTGTGTGTGTGTGTGAGAGAGAGAGAGAGAGCCTCATAAGAGCTGGGAGTAAATAGTAAAGAACAAGTTTCCCCATAAAATAAAAGTATTGTGAAAAAGAGCGTCATTCTCTACTAAAGTTATTGCTGTTGTTTATATAACGATATACGATAACAATAATATTGTCATTATTTTAATCGATAATCCTAATAGTAATAATAATCATAATAATAAGTATAATCCTAATTCTAAATAGTATTTCAATACTTGATAATTAATTATAAAGTCATAGTCACAACACCCTAAAAGTTATTACAATGTTTAATATGTATTTATTTTTTTAGGTCATGTGAATATTTAAAAAATGTATAAAGAAAACCACATGAAATATTTATTTATTAGAATTGCATTTATTCCTTTTAAATTATTCAGATGCATATTTTCCAATATTATTTTCCAATATATCAGAGCGAATGTTCCAATAATAATAATAATAATAATAATAATAATAATAATACATTTAAATATGTAAATGAATTATTTGTTGATTACGAATACGAACTTAATAACAAACTTAAAGTGTCGTCGATGTACGTAAAAATAAAGAAATAATAATAATTCGGCCTCGGCTCGGAACCAGAAAAAGTTTTGATAAATAAATGCTAAAAGCACAGTTCAATTGCTACTTAAACGTTACTCCTTTGAAGCATTTTAGTTTTGAAATGTGTACAACATACGATTTCCTCAACAGACGATTCAGATCATGATTGGTTTGCTGACCCTGCTGTTCGGGATCGTGATGACATCATACCACCCGTCCATCGTCATCTACTCCGGCATCACCTACTGGGGCTCTGTGTTTGTACGCCTGATTGATTTCTTTTCTCGTTAAAGCAGATAACGATCACATGCTGTTTTTCCTGTTGTTGTGGCTGTGCTGGTTCTAGTGAACGTGTGATGTTTCCTTCTCTCAGTACATCGTCTCTGGTTCTCTCACCGTGGCGGCGGCTAAGAACCTTAATAAGTGTCTGGTATGTGAACACAGTCCAGTGTTAGGCTAATCTAAGTGCATGATTTGTAGTTCATTGCATAAACTGTTCACAAACATTTTTTTTCTGCTTTCCGGTAGGTGAATGGCTCTCTGGTGATGAACATTTTCAGCACTATCACTGCAGGAATAGCCATGATCCTGATCTCAATGCATTTTGCGTTTTCGCCGTACAGGTGCTACGGCTACAACTGCTGGCAAGACAGTATGGCTATGGTAGGAATTTGGATTTTGGAACATATCAGTATCTACCTTTATACAGGGTTGCTCACAAGGTTTACACTGGGAATACAAACTCGTTTCGGCTTCAAAAAAGGCAGAGCTTTATAAGGCAATTCGACCACGTGCTCAGACATGGCTTGGTCCAATCCAAAGTCGGAGCCCCCTGGTGGTGAGTCCAGAGGTTGCAGATGATCCATTAGTTTAGTTGGTTTTTATCCCGGCCTTGGCACCCATCTCCAGCCGGATGTGATGCCTAAGCCCGCTGAAAAGGAATCTCCTGCACTCGAAGCCAGGTCATTGCAGGTCATTAGGCTAGCGTAATCGCTAGCTTAATTTTTGTAATATGTGTGTTAAAGCCACACACAGGATGTCCTGTATTACATACTTACATGCCGGAGTAATGTATGAACCTTAGCAGGCTGTGTTTGCTAAACTTAAAGCTGTGTTTACTAATCTATTTAAAGAGCCAGAACTCGGGGATGCATGGCGTGCTGCTGGTTTTCGCCCTTTTGCAGTTCTTCATCACCATCGTCACTTCAGCCTTTGCCTGTAAAAGCGCGTGCACCCCCGATCAGACTGTAAGTATGTAAAGAAACCCCGCTGGCCTTTTCCAGCAACTGGCTCTGCTGTAGGAATGAGACGATTCCCTCCGCGTGGCTCTGAATCTCTGTGGCTGTGTGTCCTGCAGGTCAGCATCATCACTGTGCTTCCGAACAGCGAAGGACTTTCTACTTTGATCAGTCCCGTCTCTACTCAGTACATCCCGGCAGCTTTGGTTTGTAGTAACCTGCTGTATTTGCTCTTAAAAAAAAAAAAAACAAGCTGTTCTTTTGTTATACTTTTATTCACGGGTAAAGGAACGTTGGCTTGGTTACTCTTCGCGTTTGTCGGTTCAGTCACGGATCCCCCTCTGCGTCATTTTCAAATCGGAATTCGCGTCCGTGTTAACGTTTGTACCCTGCATTATTTCTGACCGCCCAACAACAGACTATAAAGGTCTGATTACGTTACATCGTTCGACCTTTCTACACTCCTCGACACTCACGTCGGTTTGTTTTACAGGGGAACAACGCGGTTGGCGGGATCGCCACGAGCAGCGCCCCTCCGGAAAATCCTCCACCCTACAGCGAGCTGAAAGTCCAACCGGACCCCTTAGGCTAACTGAGAAAGTAAACAAAGCTTTATAGCACTCAGGCACTGTAAGCCGTGTATAACAGGAGCACTACATCCTTAAAGGCTTTATATTCAGAATATCACAAAACACACGTGAACGACCGGAACGGCCTTTAAATCTGACATATGTGTGATTTTTGCTCGAAATACGCAGAGCATTTCTAAGGTTGGGTTGTACTCTCATCGTTCCACGTCTAAAATAAAAGTTATTTGTTCGTTATCGTTCGTGTCAATTGCAGTTAAAATGAGGGTTTATTTCAAAGTGAAACAGCCTAATGAAATATCCCCTTATATTTGTGAGCAGCATAGGACAATGGGAAAATGTTTGTAAAAAAAAAAAAACCCAGAAGGTCCCAAAAGCAGGTACACGACATTTACACGACTAAAAAGAGCAGCCAGGTCGGATCGGAACGCCGACAGAGAACAGAGAATGAGATTGGAAAGTTGGGTTATTAGATGTGTAGGTTTAGGAGTTTGGTTGTGATTAAAAGGAAGTAGCATTTGGTTGTTGTGTCCAGGCTAATCTGTACTATATATATATATATGTGCATCCCCTAATAAGATATCCCCTAATCTTTGAGAGCAGTGTATGTACACACTATAACCAAAAGTATTAATAGAAGAGAGAGTAACAGTGTTACTGGTAATGGAATTTGATTCTGGAATCTCAAGCTTCCCAGGTATGCAGTCTCTCTCGGAGAAGAAGGGTTCAGCACAAAATAGCGGCAACAAACACAAAGTGGTGCCTACAAACAGAAATGGAACTTCTCATCAAACTCAGGCTGAGATGGGTTATCCCCAGTGTCCCAAACTCAAATGAAAGCTCTTGTTCAAACCGTTTCTTCGTCCTTTCATTTCCTTTCCTTTCCGGATTTTCCATTTCAAGCATTCTCTTCATTTCCTTTCGCCAAGTCCTGCAAGTTTCTGCTGTTTCTAGGTCTCCGCTCCTTAACAAGCCCTCGTTCGTTTTCTTCACTTTTCACGTCGTCAAACACCGTTTGCTCCTCTTTCGTCTGGCTTTATCACTCAAACCGCGTACTGTGAAGAAGCTGCGCCGATGCCGGATACTTAGCCAGTTTATACAGCCTGCCAGCCAGGTTTAGTTCATGCCTTCTCAACCCAGGCGATGTTTCCGATGTTCTGCAGCCCTGTAAGCAAGTCACTGGTTGTTGTGGGACAAATCCAAGTAACCACTTGCGGTAGAAACACGTCACGTTGGCTCTTGTAGGTCGAAACTACTAACGACACCACTGTTTTTTTTTCCCTCTGGTTCTTTTGGTTTGAATGAATAGTATTGTGTAGCTTCAGAAGCGAGTAGCGAGTAGCGAGTTTGCATGTTTCGCAGGCTGGCTGTTCCCGGATCCCTCTCCAAATCATCACAGAAATGCAAATCATCAAATCGAAATGACTTTATGCAGAGCTTAGTGATTTCCGTCCCCTATGAAGCTGAACGACGGAACTGTCTTCCATTTTCATGATCGTTCTCAAACTTCATTTTGTTTACATAGCCCATCTAGGAAAAGCGACAATTCAAACGCCCGCCTTACGATGACGTCATAGCAATGCAGCCATAGCCCAGGATCACACAATCCCAAACTGTGCAGGTATATATATATATATATATATTTTTTTTTTTTTTTTTTTTAAATCGGCTGTTCTATTTCAAATCGTGCAGGCTTGAGCTGCGCGTGTTGAATCTCACTCCAGGGATCCTGGTGCCTCTGACTGGGGAACTGATTGCTTTTGAAACCAATCTTTCTGCCCTTTGATAATCCAAGAACAAAACAGAAAGGGAAAATGAGTTTGGAGACAAGTTTACAACGCGCGAAGCTGCTCTGAGAAATCTGACCTATTAACAAAAGTGTTTAAAAAGAGATAAATGCGTTTAACGCACTTGGGCTTCATCCAGAGGTTTTAGGGGCTACCTTGGGGCAAATAATCATTTGGCTTGGACTGAGTTCCTCTGATCTGAACTGCTTTAAAGATGCCAGACATCACGCAGGATAGGCAGAGTTACTAATATTACTAAGTGTATAATCAGGTTTCTGAGAAACCTGCCCCTTTGTTGCAAGTCTGCCTATAACGTAGCACGCTTACACAATTCTTTTTATAGAATGTGCTTTCCTAATCGTTTCCATGAACCACAACCGTGCTTAAGGCGTGTTTACTACAGCTGTTTACTCTCATGTTGCAGAGCCCCCTGGTGATGAACATGCTTAGTGCAACACCTGCAGGAATCCCCATCTTTAGACTTTATTTAACCTCCAGTGACTTCAGAACTGGTTACGATTAATGGAATAATGCGCCTGTCTCAACATTGTTGGCTTATTTATTGCACCTGGTGAATGTTTTTTTCTTTTTCTTTCAGAATGCGTGTATAACATAATAAAGTAAATGTTCCTGCCAGTCCCATCATGCGCGGGGTCCCACCAGAGTGCAGTAACTCCCTCCATCATTCATTTGTTAGGAGACATTGTGCCTAAACACACTTCCCTCTGAGGACTCATTATCTTAAATCTATTTAGTTATTTATTATTAATTTAGATGTAATTGTTAATATAAAGTGCATCGTTTCATTTACTAACTAGTAACAATTACTACAACTGCATTATTTCAGTTAATATCTATAGCTCACCCAAGCAGGTCTTGTCCCTTTTTGAGTCTTGGTCCTACCAAGGTTTCTTCTTCCTATGTTCAGGGAGGTTTTTTTTCTTTCCACCGTCGCCCTAGGCTTGCGCAATTTGGGACTGGCCTTTTAAGATCATATAAGCGCTCTATAAATAAATGGGACGTAAGTCTTACTCAAGCACCCGACTGTCGTCACTTGTATATTCTTGAGTAAATCAGGATGGTTGTATCAACCAGGATATTACTAAACTAACATGATATTTCACGACATTGCACATTGCATTCGATTTTTTAGAAAACCTTAGTTGAATATCTGAATGTTCTGCCTCTGGGAATCACAATTTAAAAAAAAAAAGAAAGATTTAATTGAATGTCATATATTTTCAGAGCAGGTATAAAAATTGTGGAATGATCAGATTACGTAACTATGGTGATGAATGCACTAAAGCATAAGCCGGGTCTGGCTTTCTGGAATAATGTTTGATAAATCAGCTCTGCCCGATGGAGCCTCGTCATGGACCAGTTTTTAAAAATCTGCCAATCCAGACGAAAAGCCTGAAGGTTTTTTTTTTGGTTTTGTTTTTTTGCTCATTATCATCCAGTGAAATGACTATTGACGGAGCGAGAGTGGTCCAAAATGTTAACATGCATATACATCGATTGTCGGGTTAATAATGAAACGGTTGTAGATCTCCTTCTGCACCTTTAAGCATAACGTGAAGAAGTTTTAGGTCCTTTAAAAAAAACCCACGAGATCCCGGAGATCATAAAAACAATTTTGCATTGAACACGGCAGATTAAGTTTATTTCTTGCAAACGTTAGATTAAATTAAAAAAAAAAAATCACCAAAACGTGTGTGATGGAAATAGAGGATGAGGACCAAAACCATAGTTTAGGAACAAGTTTTAAAAGCTGGAGCTGCACGTCTTTATTCCTCAAACTGGCCCAGCCTGCCGGTACTGTTCCGGGTCACCGGGGGTATACTGCACCACTGCGTTGTAATACACACCCTGCAGGCAAAAGAGAAGTAAACGTGGCTCAACGAAACATTTCCCCATCGTTAAAGGAGAACCATTTAGGAGTCGCTCACTCTGGTCACTCTGGTCTGGCAGCAGCAGGTGGCTTTACAGCAGAATGCTGAGATGCAGATGGAGATGATGAACTGAAGCAGACAGAAAACCAGCAGCACTGCGTTAACCCCACGTGCAAGCTCCTGCAGGGAATTACATTACAACAACTATTCAGTTACAAGAGATTCAATATTCATTCATTCTTCCGGGTTTAGGCGGAGACATAGAAAAGTACTCTCAGATGTATTCAGTTACGTTTTTCGTGGCTGAAAACGTTTTTTTTTTTAAAGACTTGCGCGGTTTGCGTGTTCCTTCCCGTGTAAATAACCAAACAAGCCATTCATTCAGAAAATCTACTAAATAGATCCTAAAGCATCATAACAATAAATCGATCCTAAAACATCCACTTAAAAGGCGATTAGAGTGTAAACTAACTGGTGTGTGCTACTGGTGAGATACAAACCACAATCATGTATTTGGTGAATCCTCTGATGCCATAAGGAAAATGCTCGTTATGAATGCATGCCACGTAAATGGAGAGCAGAATGAGGGCTACACCGGCAGCCACAGCACTGATCACATTCAGGACCAACGAGGCTTTAATCTAAGGAGAAAGAGAACAGAGGAACAGAGGAACGAATCCCAAAGTGACTTTAAGTTCAGATGAAATCTTTAGGACTTTACTGCAAATAACAGCTGCTCCTTCTTTCCTGACAGGAAACCCCAAACTGGAAAAGTGTCCTTATATTAATGGCTATTGGATTGTTGTAACAATGGCTACTTCTACGGTGGTACTGAGCTTATCTTCTCATGCTCAGGAAGAAAGGGTCTGGTGATTTTAGGCACCCAAACTAAATCTATCTTTAGGATAAATATAAAAGAAGACTGGTTATAGGTTGTGTTTAAATACCAGACAGGGACTGTTGCGATTTGCTGCAGGAACCGTGAGCGCCCCGGCACTGATGTACTGAAAAAGAAACCCAAATAAAAACAGCAATGAAATCGGATTTTTTTTTTTAAAAGAAGGTATTTAAAGTTAGTTCATTTATTCATCTCACATACGACGTACAATGATTGACGCGAAGATGTTGTAGATGTAAACGAAGACAAGCGATTCCACAAGTCGTATGGTTAAAACGATGTTAAATAGCAGAGTCACGAGTCCGATCATGATCTGGACGGTCTGTGGAGACGCAGACACAGATCGGTGTGCAGGAAGGGTCAAGGAAAGAACTAGAAAGACAGGCAATTAAAGGTTCAGTTACCCCCAATGCCTTGGGGTGTCCTTTTAGAATTTTCTCATGAGGGGCAACTGGAGCCAAAGCTAGCACTGGAACTGGAACTGGAACTGGAACTGGACCGTGACCAGGGTACGGAACTGGTGCTGGAGTTGAAGCTGGAGTCATGTTCACGACGTTTTCTTTCGGGTAAGAAGCAGGTAGATCAACACCGTCCATGCTCGAGACCCTTAGCACCAGCGTCTGCTATTGCTCTAGTCAGAATTACAAACATAAAGAGGATATTAACGTGTGGTTATCTATGCTGCTCACAAAAATTAGGGGATACAGTCGAATCCGGGTAATGGGGGCACATGGGGACGGGATGGTTTTGGTCCTAATAAGCGGCTGGTACGATTAATCGAACACGCCCTATGTTACAGGACGGGACGTGCTATAATTTATATAACATATTAAATGTT
>JAUZST010013251.1:0-11105 GCA_034779995.1 Parotocinclus haroldoi
TCAAGTTTATTGTTAAGCTGCCAAAACATCATATAGTTTAGCCTAAATGTTGTTTTATGCAGGGAGCTATGTATAAATGTATAAATATTCTACATTAGGACATTGTCAGAACAGGATCTTGATTTCACAAAGCAATTGAGCTACGTAACGTTAACTAAAGTGAGGTAAGTTAACACTATACCTAGATTAACCAGTTAGCAGTCTGACTCATTATAAAAAGGCATAATCGTTAAAACTAGCTGATATGAGAAAACATAAACATACAGCTTCCCTGGGTAAAAAAGTGATGTTCTTTCGCTGACTCTGTAGAATGATCTAGGTTTGAGAATGAGCTCTGATTTAGGTTTAACCCCACATGTATAGGAATTGTTCATACATTTTTAATTTTCAACACTTTGGAGTGTATTGTATGGGCAATTACAATGAATTATGAATGTTTCCCTGTATTGGCACGATTCTGCAATAACATTTTAAAGTTTTTAACCCATATGCTGCTCAGAGCACCCTTGGTCATTTCATGTTAGGATTCATCTGGCTTGCTTGCTCTCTACCCCCCTCAGGCCTCTCCAAGGTGTCCATCCGTGGCCCTGGTGATGGCATGGAGACAGCCAAGTCAGCTGTGACCAAGGAGATTTCTGTTGAACCCCTCTCTGTAAAAGCATCTCCGCTAAGACACTGTGCCCGTACTGCTCCGTCTTCTCCGGGTGTCCTTCACCTGGGAAAAGTGACTAAGGAATCCTGTGCTGAGGTGGAGGCAGTGCGTATAGTGGTGCCACGCACTGCTATCACCCGCAATACCCGAGTTTGTCATACTGATACCAAGGCAGATGATAGAGGATGTCCCCTGCACGGGGAGGATCGGCCACCTTCTCCTTCATCAGAGCCACTAGACTACAGGAGTGTTGTGGAGAAGCTCCAGAACTCTGAGCGCAGGCTGCTGCAGGATAAAGAGGGTCTTTCCAACCAGCTGCGTGTTCAGACAGAGGTGAGTATGCCATGTTCCCTTAAGTTTTAGAACTGTTAAAGGCTGAAAATACTTAGAAACTCTACGCAGAAGCTACTAACTCGGACGAGTGTGGTGTAGGGCTTGTGTAACATTGATTGTCATGATTAACAGTTTTGGCCACTGCACAATGGTAGTAGGAATGCTCCGTTTTTAAAGCGTAGTTAATGTTAATGTTCCAGTTCACAATTACCTGACATGAGCATGACTTGACAGTCGTGCCTTTCAAATACACAGCGAGTGAGTATGGACCTGTGTGTTGATGCTGCACAAACACGTTTCCAATTCACCACACAACTGCGGTATGCTCCATAGGCTTTAGGTCTGGAGACATGCTTGACCTTTACCTTCAATTTCTTTAGCAAAGTAGTGGTCGTCTTGGTTGGGATCGTTATCTTGTTGGGATTCCGGAGGGAGGGGCTCATTCTCTGTTTCAGGATGTCACGGTGCATGTTGGCATTCATGGTTCTTTTAATGAATTGTAGCTCCCCACAACCATAAGGACTCATGCAGCCCCAAACCCCGACATTTCCACCACCATGCTTGGCTGCAGGCAAGACACAATTGTCTCACCTAGTTGCCACCATATACACATGACACCATCTGAAGTTTATCTTAACCCCCCCCACCCCCCACTCCACTCCAACATCTACTTTCAAAAGCCTGGATATGACACTGAGCATGTGCACTCAACCTCTTTTGGTCGACCATGACAAGGCCTATTCTGAGGGGAACCTGTCCTGTTAAACCACTTTATGGTCTTGGTCACCATGCTGCAGCTCACTTTCAGGGTGTTGGTAATCTTCTTATAGCCTTATATAGAGCAAAATTATTTTTCTTTGCCATGAGGTGCCATGTTGAACTTCCTGTGGCCAGTATGAGAGAATGTGGGAGGGATAACACCAAACTTAACACATTTTAGTCACATAATACTGGGGCAATTACCACAATTGGGGTGTACTAACCTTTGTTGTCCGTGGTTTAGACATTAATGGCTGTGTGTTAAGTTATTTTAAGGGCACAGCAAATTTACACTGTTATACAAGCTGCAGCCTGACTACTTTATATTGTAACAAAGTGTAAAATACTCAGTGTTGTCCCATGATAACACTATAACGAAACAGTTACAAAAATGTGAAAGGTCTACTCACTTTTGTGAGATCCTGTATGTCTCTAAAGACTAGCACATGAATGTAATCCAATAATCCATTAGCTGACTGTGACTGGGGCTGTACGGAACGTATCGTCTACCACAATTTCTCAGTTGTTGTTTTAACAATGTGTATGCTGACATTTTCAACATTACATATGTCACGCCCTTTGCAAAAACAGTCACAAACACACCTTAAACGTTCATGCATTCACTACTGTGTCATGTAGCTAGGTAGGAGGGCATCCTGCAAGCACAAACCAAGCTAGTTTTCTACCTAAAAGTGCTGGATGGAAGTTAAAAATTAGTGAACACACTGCACCAGGAGGCAAAATGCAGACACCAATAGCCTCGCAGTCTGCACTGTTAGATTTATGTGCTAGATGTGAATGAACCTCACTCGGATGGAGGTTGTTTGGATTTGAGAAGACTGATGTTTTTCAAAAGACGGCAAACTGCGTCAGAAATCGGTTGCTTTTAAATACAGACATCTTGCCACCATGCATATTTGGAAGATTGTGACAAACTTTGTCGATGAAGTGCCATGGATGTTCTGCTTAATAAGAAATATATTGTTGTGGCAAAATGTGAAACCTTTTGCAGCTTATGCACTACTGTTTTTACTTGAATGCTCCAGTTTTAAGTGAACAAATAAGTGAAGTTTCCTTACGTTTAAATGTTATTTCATTGACGTCATTAGTAAGCAACAGTTACTATCCTATTAACAAGAGCAAGCTAGTACAATGTGAGACGTTTACATTGTACTACGTAACTTATTTTTGAAGGTCGCAAAGTTTTGTCTACTGATCATTATCGACAACATTTCACAAAATAATTTTTCAGTATCGTACCCCTACTTGTGACGTCTTTGAGGGGAAAAAAATAAATCATTCATCTCTTCTACAATCTTAATGTATTACATACAAATTCTACACTTGTCTGCTTGAACAATACTTTCTCACAGTTTATGAAGTACCTGAAAAATAAAATTTGGGAAATTGAATTAGAAACACTTTGGGTTTGTACAGAGGTTAATAATTACAAGATCAATTATAAATGGTGAAACAATATAAAGATTTTGTTTTGTAATTACGCTCATGAGCTTACAGCAATGAACATTTAATAGGAAGCAACCTGAGGGGAGAACGAACACACAAACGCACAGAAAGTTCTCCGTTTACTTTCTTGGAACTGGTTGTTTTTATAGGTATTACATACAGTGAAATAGAGAGAAGTCAAGGAAACATGAAAATCTCTTGTGTCAGTGTTTGAAACTAGCATCCCTAAACGTGTTAAGGGCTTTAAAGAAGTCAGAGCGAGATTTTCCCAATAAGAAATAATGGATATGGAGCTCCAGCTTCAAGCCATTTTCACAAAGATCAAATCAGATAGCATGGTTTGTCGGAAAACATATTTCACAGGAGACAAAGTTAATTAAGAAGATAAAGTAAATGTTAATGTATCCTGGTTAAAAAAATTCAATGTAATTGATCGTCACCTTCACCCCCCACAAAATGCAGGTCAACCGAGAGCTAAAGAAACTGCTCGTGGCCTCGGTGGGTGACGACCTTCAGTATCACTTTGAGCGTCTGGCACGGGAGAAAAACCAGCTCATCTTGGAGAACGAGGCACTGGGTCGTAACCTGGCCCACACTGCTGAGCAGCTGGAACGCATGAGCATTCAGTGTGATGTGTGGAGGAGCAAATTCCTTGCCAGTCGGTGAGTGATTCATTATGAAGCCTTAATACTCTGTATACCAGTATTTTATTTTATTTCCAATCCTGACCTTTGCCGTGTCTAGTGTGATGGCTGAGGAACTGACCAATGCTCGAGCTGCTCTCCAGCGGCAGACTAGAGAGGCTCAGTGTGCCATCCAGGACCTGCTGCGGGAGAGAGAAGAGTTTTCCCAAGACATGATGCGCACACACAGGTTAGACAGAAAAGATTAAATACTTAGTGGGATTGCTATGACATGTATATAAAGTGTCATGAAGTATAGTGTCTTCAGGATCGCCAAATGCAACAACGGCGACCCCAGACCGTTGAGCAACTGAAGTCGTACGTCAAGCACAAATACGAAAGAATTCCACCTACAAAGCTTCAACAATTATTTTTCTCAGTTCCCAAAAAGGGGATGTAACACAGTGGTAAACGGGCTCCTGTCCCAGCTATTTTGGAACGTGTTAGAGGCATCAAATTCAAAACGAGTGAAGGTTTCCAAACACAAGGTTGATCTGTTTGACCATTAAATATCTTTGTATTGTCTTTGTAGTGTATTCAGTTGAATATGGGTTGCAAATCATCATATTCTGTTTTTATTTATATTTTACACAACGTCCCAACTTCATTGGAATTGGGGTTATACAAGCCAGGTGGAGCAGTGCTCTAATACAATAGCTCACCAACACATGGAACTGTTCAAGGTCAATCATCACATGCAGACATGATTTGAAGAGAGGCCAGTTGCAGATCGTCCCCCTGGTGCTACAACAGTGATCTCTACCAGTCCTGCAATAGACTGGTGATTCCTCGAGGGAATGTTTGCAGCCTTGTTCACCATGTATAGGTGGCGAAGGACCTGCAACCCTGATCAGGAAAAAAAATCTGTACAAGTCTACTAATCTAAATCTAATGATTTGATGCACATGTTCACTGATGGAGCTAACCGCCAGACATGACGTCATAGTAGAGAGAACTGTATTCAAATAGTTCTTTTCATTCCATTGTGTTCAGCCTCTAAGGGATGACATTTTTAAGCAAGGTTAAAGAAAATCTCTTTGTATAACCTATAATATAATATAATCTGTCATTTATTTAGGTCTTTGGAGCAACTGCTAGTCTCCCTGCAGTGGGGCAGACAACAAACCTACTACCCTAGCGCCCAGCCTCTCAGCACTGGAGAACTGGCTGTGGCTAATCACAAACTGGCTGATGCCATCAACTCCCACCTGCTGGGAAATATAGGCAGCAGAACTACTGTGAGGAACAGTCCACCTTCAGAACTCTGTAACACGCCAGCTGAGAAGATGGCAGAAAAGGTACGACTCCCCCTTTCGTCTTAAATATAGTTCCTAAAATCCTCTGCAATGATGTGGTCATGAAGAGTCAAAAGACTGTCTAGGCTAAGATATGTTATCGGCTCTATGTTACTGCCTGCTATTCCTCTAGTTAGAATATTTTTTTTTTATTGTAGGTATACTTCAACTGCCATTTTCTGGGTGAAACATCATTTTTAACAGATCGGCTTTCAGCACATAGTGAACTGCATTTAGCTTTTTCTCTGAAAGTGTGGAGCTGAACTTTTGAGCTCTGATTTTCTGCTAATGCTGTAGTGGAGCGTACAGGACCAAAACCATGTGGTGATATATGTGATCACATGACACACTGGTCCTGGCCAGTAGATATTTCTTTAATACAGACGTATTTTTTGAACTAATCATCATTGCCGTGTTTTTATAGCATAGAAGTGCTAGTAGGTATCAATATCAATCTGGAACTGGGTGGTACCCCTTAAGGAATTTTGGAATGGGTCTCAATACCCAACCCTAGTACCCGCCATAGTTGTTCTTGTTTTATTTTTATTTTTTGATCTACATTTTATACAGGTATATGTCTGTATGTCGGTATGAATTTTTCATATACTGTAATATACATATATTGTAAGAACGTATCCTCACGTTTAAACCATGGTTCTACTTGTAGAGGTGCTCCCTCATTTACCATGTTCTGACAAATCCTTCATAGGTTAGAGGTATTGTAAATCAAAGAGTTTCATATAGCTTGCATATATCATAGCCTAGCCTACTTTAAACATGCTTAAAACTCAATGTGTATTGATGTGTATTATTGGATTCTATCATCAAGTTGAAAAACAAAACCATGGTAAAACAGGGAGAGCCTGTAATGGTGTGCAATGGCTTTTTAAAACAAATTCTCTTTTTGCTGGTGATTTAATTACTGTCCAGATTGGCCTATGTGGGTGGTGTTAACTTTCCTTCCCTGAGAAGATTACAGAATTATGAGCTGTTCAGTGTTAAACCCCCATCCGGGTGTTTTAGTGTGCAAAATCAAGCCAAGACCTGGCTGGAAGGCACAGTCTGAACTCAAATTTGGATTGCCGTTACAGCAGGCTAGTGAATTGCTGCTGTGGCTTTGCATTTATTATTTATTATGGTATTACAGTGTGCACAGAGTTGACCTTAAATCAAACACTTGATTTATGCATTGGTATATGCTTTACAATTTACATGTATCATTTAGCAGACGCCCTTATCCAGGGTGACAATTCATACAGTCTTACAATCCAAGCAATTGTGGGTTAAGGGTCTTGCTCAGGGACCCAACTATTATAGCTTGGCAGAGGTGAGATTTGAACCCTGGACCTTCTAGTCCATAGTCCAGTACCTTAACCACTAGGCCACCACGTATGATGGTGTGGAAAATGATGGCATATATTATTGATTTCTTGTTAAATATAACGTATTTGTCCTATTTCAGGTTCTCAGGATTCTGGATCCCATATCTTGCTCAGATGTCACAGCTGACCCGGCTGCTTCAGAGGCCAACGGTTCACCTTTCCTTCCCAACAAGAAAAGCATTGGGCGTTTCCACCCATACACCCGCTATGAGAAAATCACTTTTAATTGCTGTGAACGCTGCACTGGAGAGCTCATAGTGATATAAGACTAAAATGGCCTCTAGTTGGCTTTGACAATTTGTTACACATTCACGGTTACTCTCCTTTGTTTTTACGTCTTATCAAACGGCTGCTCTTCTATTATAATAGGACGGTTTGCTCCAGATATTTTGGTCCACTGTCTGTGATCCTCAATAGGGCTGTATATTATGACCATAATTCTGTAATGCAGTTACATTACTAAATATGAGAACGTAGGATCTTTGTGACGACTGAATGACATTTTTCACCTTCGCTTTATCTACGCTCAGACTGCGATCAGACAAATAAATGAGGCATGTTTAAGATACATAATGTATGTCACGTGTAAGAATTCCACTGTAAAGGTGATGTCACTGTTTTGATTTAATACGTTTTTGTATGAATTACCGTGTTTACAGTAAAATGTAGCAGACGTCAACAGGACGGAAGAGAGAGCATGCCGCATTGGTAGCAAGCCACACCAACACAGGAAGATGGAGGTCTGCGTAGTTTATTCTGAACACCATTAGTGGGGACACAAACATTCTCTCTCTCCCCCCTTCAGCATTCACCCCGTGACTGTGAATTTAGCCAGGAACGTACACAGTATACAGGTGTCGCACTAATTACTGCCCCATGAGCAACAATCAAAAATAAAGGAACCCCAGAACTGAACAAAGCATAAGAAAACAATCCCAAACCACAAACTCTACTAACATTACTAGTTTTGAGGAAGTTCACACCAGCCAGCTTTCCCTTCATATTTAAAAATATTACGAGCACAGAAGCACAGTGGAGTTTGGAAGCAAAAGATGAATATGGAGTCAGAGGGTTTGAAAATATACTGGTCACAAAAATTAGGGGTGATTTCATTATGGAATATGCCCTAATTTTTGTGAGCTGTATATTTCTATCTACAAATAGGGACATCTTGTTTGTACTTTTGTCTGTTGCTTGGGAACTGGCAGTTGTGCATTAACGCATATTTCTTTGTGACTATTTCTGCTACTACACTGCTTACAAACATTTGTAGATATTTCATTACGGGATACTTCCGTTTTGGGAGCAGTATATATCATGCTGAAGTATATTCATGTTTCTTCTTGCCATTGTCACAAACTTCTCATGCTGTTAAGTATTGTGTGCCGAATGACAAAGTTGTGTGAAATGTCCGATACTGATGGGATGTGAAACCACACACGAATGTGGCTTTAATCCAGTTCAGATTAGACATTTGTCAATCTCAGGTCATGAGAGCATGACCCCCTGTCTCCCACAATTGGCTGGTGTTACTATGATTGACAGGGGAATGAGTGATGTCATCTTCCCCACTCAGTGAAATTAGGTTTTAATGGTTTCCTTTTCTATACAGAAAGCTTTTTGATCCGGAGGTAACGTGTGACTTGCACAAGTATTTATATATCTGAGAACTGCTGCGTGCGAGTCTGAATATTCATTCAGTTCCCACTGTATTTTGTTTTAGGCTAAAAAAAAAACATTTGTGATTTTGTATACGTGTCCACGAGAGATTTTACTTGCATAGTATTTGGTAAAGCAATAGCCAAGTACTGTTAGATTTGATGTACATTTCCTACATGTGCAATATGCAGTCGTAACGACTGATCAGTGTTTCTGAATATTCTTAAGCAAATTCTCTGTTATATGAATCATTTAAATGACCAAAATAAAGTGTGCAATTTGATCAGAACTTGGTTTCTGTTTATTCACCTGTAGAGTTGTTTATGGTCATAATAAATTCACTCCCTCACTCACTTCACATACCTGCCTAATTCGGTTCAGGGCTGCAGGGGGCCAGGGCCTAATTGGTAGCACAGGGCACAAGATGGGAACCAACCCTGGATTGAAATAAATAGATTGTGGGCACATGCAATCGTTCACTCGCACTGGGAGACTCCAGAGATGTCAACTGACACGTCTTTGGGATGCGCAAAGTAACCAGAGTACTCTGTGGAGTACCTTAACCACTAGGCCGTCACAGTCCCCCAGCAAAATCAAGCCAAAACCTGCCTGGAAGGCATCAGTCTGGACTCAAACTTGGATTGCACAATTACTCAATAACTTATTACACAGGGCTTAATTGCCATTAATTATGATTTAATAGATTTTCCAAACCGGTTCAATCTTCAAAAAAAGGATGTTGCGTTTTGTTTGCTTATTTAGTTTTGCAGTTAGACAACAAGGTAACGGAATACCACACAACATAAAATGCAGTATTTCTTACAAAGTGGTGTGTCCTTAATTTAAAAGGTTACTCCTCCCGCAAGACTCTCTTATTCCCAGCTTTTCGGCATTCCTCTATTTTGCTTTTCAGTGCAATGCGCAATCTGGACTGTCCAGAGTTATCCTCGTATACAAAAGATGGTTTTGAATGGATGTCACTTTCTCGTTGGATTTTCCGTCTCTGTTTGCTCACAAATATTTGTGAGCGTTCTTTCTCTGGATCTTTTGGTGCGTTCGTGATCTTACTGGGATGCGATGAACTTCTGTTAAGACCATTCTGAATTCTTTGCTGGTGGAAACCATCGTGCTTTCGCTTGGGCACAAACTCCAGAGCCTTTTCCCAACTGCCAGTTTCCTTTGCTGTCATCATGATGCGGAACATCTGATCCAGGGTCAGGTTCTTGGCCCCGCTATCCCAGTGCAGATACTCGTCCAGAGGTAAACGGGCATTTGCCAACTTGAGGCGCTTGGCATTGGCCAGAGAAACACCAGACTGGATAGAGCGGTCCACCATGGCTCCGATAATGTAAACCTTACTGTGATCGTAGGTGCGCAGCACATTGGGGGAATCGGCCGAGAGGTAGACCAGGTTCTCATGGGGAAACAGGTCGACATGACGCTCCCTGGTTGCAGTGATGAGAAGCCGATCCCACACTTCCTGGCCATAGCGTTTGAGAAGTTCTCGCTGATAGGCACTGTCAGGCTGCAGGTTGCAGAAGTGTAAATGGAAGGGGTCCAGTGAGCGCCTGTTCCAGCCTTCTGCCTCCAAAAGTTGTGAGACAGTGTTCTCAATCTCACGCCTTGACATATGTTGCTCATAACTCATGTCATACACCAGTGGCTGGCCATACTGCATGGCTTGTACTGCCCTCCAGCCCAGAACTCTGTCCATTGAACGAGCCCAGAAGTGCATCAGATATGTGTTTTTCCATTTGATATTTGATTCCTCTCTGTCTTTACCTTCATAGTCTTCATCTACTTGTTCTGCCTCGTCTGTCCTCTCAGACATCCTTTCAGCCTTCTTTCTCTCCTTCTTCTCTTTGTTGGCCTTCTTATGACCTTCTTTGATGGCCAGGTACTTCAGGTACTTTCTTTTGGAGGACTTCGTGGGGAGCTCTGCAAGCGTCTCTAGTTCCTCATCAGTAACATTTTCAGGGACAAGCTTACCAGCTTGTCGCCACATCTCCACCAGTTTGCGGCTCATCTCTATCAGTGAGTCCTCTTTTTCCCCCACAGGAGTACATTCTTCATCTCTGGCTTTGGGTTCCTCCTCTAGAGATGCTTGAGACCTCATGACTGACTTCCATACATCCAAATCAAGCTCAGCGTTGTGCTGAGGGACATCCTTCCTCACTATCCAGCCTGTGCTTAGGGATCGGGTTGTATGAAGTGTTGAGTAGGTTGCTGACGTGAGGATCGGCGTGGACAGCCTGGTGTAATGCTGTTTTATACGTGTGGAAGCAAGAGGAGAGACGCATCTCCCAAGCAAAAACACAGTCTGGATCTTGAGCAGTCTCATGGTTTAGACTAACACGTGTGAAGATAGTTCTAGAGTTGGAAGATTAACAAGTCATCTTGGTGCAGAAGAGTTGGCAAGACGCTGTCGGATCGTTAGTTTTCTATAATCCCTCACCCACATACACATTTACACCAAGTTCCTTCGGTTTGCACGCTCTGTGTCGGTCACGCTCGCCACTGGTGCATCGACTGTTTCGATCGTAAGGAAACTAACACGTGCATGACTTACTGTGATCACTTTTCTCTACACTAACACTAAAGCAATAAATGTAGATGTCTATTCGAGACGTTTACTAAATCCTAATAACAACAACAACAAAAAACAAATGAGAAACGCTTTTAAAAAATATTATTATATACATATGACAGCACCATGTTTCTACACGACGACCTTTCAATGGAACTTTGCAACTACGTTTTTTACTGTGGATGCGTCCCAATCCGCACCCTACCGTACTACATAGTCCACTACACCACCGTAGTTCTTAGTACGAGATTTTAAATCCGACCCATAACTTTGGCTCTGCGAGAGTGT
>JAUZST010013252.1:0-11104 GCA_034779995.1 Parotocinclus haroldoi
GTGTGTGTGTGTGTGTGTGTGTGTGTGTGTGTGTGTGTGTGTGTGTGTGTGTGTGTGTGCGTGTGTGTGTGTGTGCACTGACTATCAGCAGTTTGAAATGATCATCTAAAGTAATCATGGTAATGATGTCGATATATTTTCAAATAGTCTTATTATTTAGGGAGTCAAACATTAAAATAAACTTAACCCAGAGTAGTGAGATGGATTTAATACCTGTAAGTTGAAAGCTGACTCATGGCTATAATCCGGTGACTCAGATCTGTGATTCCTCCACGTCATGTTCATCCGAGTGACGTCGCATCCTCACTCTAACACTATTAAAGGATCAGTCAGGAACTCAGACATGGCTTCAGCTGCACAATTAAACGGAATTTAATCCCAACTGCGATTTGTAGCCTCCACAGTTTATTTTAATTCATATATATATATATATATGAACAGGCTTTGTTAAATATTTTAACATTTCCATCCTTTCATGTCTTGTCTTTTTAATTCCCTTTAGTTCCTTCCTTCCTTTCCTTTCTTTGTACTCTTTTAAATGTTATTTTTTCATTGTTTTTTTATTATATAGTTTTTTTAGTCTTACTTTTATGTTCTTTCTTATATACTTTCTTTTTTATCCTGACATTTGCTCCTGTTCGACCTTTGCACTACCGTTTCCTTTCCCTTCTTAGTGTTTGTTCTATTCGTTTCAGTCTTCCTGTTTATCTTAATGATTTCTTTTTAGTGTTCCTTCCTTCCGTTCTCTTTCTTTCTTCTTACTTTTTTTGTTCTTTTTTACACATTTATTTTACTCCTTTCATTCTTTCTGACTCTTTTTATTCGAACACGCTTCTTTCTTTCTTTTTTTCAATCATTTATTTGCTCTTCCTTTTACATTCTAACTTTTTAAACTTTGTTCTCACTATTTGGTTTCTTTGTCTTTATTATTTCTGTTCCTTTTTTAATCCTTTTTCGGGTTCTGTCTGATGTAAAGGCTCTCTGGTGCCGCTCATTACTTGGCAACGCCAACAGTAACGTTTGTTTTCTTTTTTACACTTGTGTTGCTGCTATAAAGTATTTGCACCCAGGTTTCATCCGTGATGTTGTTACTTATGTACTGAGTCTGTATATCAGTAAATGCTGTTTATTTCAGTTCTGATTTAAAAACTGTAGTGTATTGTCTTTTTTTCTTTTAATGACTTTCTTTTACAATCCAAGCGATGATGGGTTCGGACTTCAGGAGCCTGCAGATGAATAGTTTAGTACCATAATTCTATTATTATACTGTTTTATCCTAGCTGTTAACATGAGTGTACAGTTACATTTATACATCATTATCGCTGTGGTCTGGAAGTGCCACAGTGTGTGACCTGCTCACAGAGAGAAGGAAATTGTTACTCACAGTACTCTTAGAGTAGTAATGCTGAGAGAACCAATTACCATCTAAATTTCCCACTGCTATAAAAGCTGTCATTTAAAAATAAAGACTGCAGACGGGAGAATTTACCTCTGGAGAGAATAAAAAAAGGGAAATGACTAAGTGAAAGAGACTGTGCTGTAGATCACACGGGCGGCACCGAACTGAAACCTGTCCCTTATTATGCATTAAAATATAACCCCACTTTCAAAAAATATAAATATAAGGACATGTACTAATAAAGACACACGTAATGAGAAGAAAGACTTAGTGTTACCATAGTGACACTGGTTATACTTATGACTAACTAGTCAACCTTTCTCTGTCTGTGCTGGTTTTCTACTAACTTTCTTAGTTTTATTTTCCATATCTGTTTTAAATATCATTTTCTTTGTTTCGAGATATTTCTTTTTTCTGCTTTCATTCTTTTTTATTTCTTTCTCACAGTTTTTTTTAATGCATTCTAAACCATTAGGCCTATTTATTTCTTTCCCTCTTTCTTTTATTATTTTTCTTTCTTTCTTTGGTTTATTATTTTTCAATATTTATTTGTTTTAGTTTGATTCTCTTTTTCTTTTGTCTTCCCTTATTTCTTTTATTTTTTTCGTCCTTTCCTTCTATCTTTCTTTGTTTTATGATATTGCGTTCATTCTTTACTTATGTTTCATTTCATTAACTTCCTTTTTTTCTATTTCCTTCTTCTCCCTTTATTCCTTCCTTCCTTTCTTTCTTTCACCAGAGAACACAGGGTGGAGCTGATCATATAACCTGGCACCATGGAGTGCCAGTCCATCACAGGATGGCTAGGGGTCACTGTTGCAATGCTGAAGGATGATCCCCAATCTAAGCTCAGTCCTTTAGCTACAGCCAGTCTGCATGTGTCTAGTCATTCTCTTTCCTTCCGTCTTCCATGCTTTCTTCCTTCATATGCCCTCCTTTTCATATACTTTCTTATATGGTCTGCATCTCTCTCTCTATCTCACACACACACGCACGCATGCACACACACCCTTTGTAAATGTGTGTTTAAATAAGAGTGTGAGTTTGCTAATAAGCATCATACAGCAACAGTGAAAAAGATGAGATGAAAAAGTTAAATCCTCACACAAAGGGTCAGAGCAGCTGTTGCCAAGGCAACAATGGGTATCATTTCACACTGAAAACAGAACACCACACAGATCATGCTAACAGATAAACAGGTAAATGTATAAACGTACCAGACAGATGGAGAGGTGATTGATGTATAAGTGTGTGTGTGTGTGTGTGTGTGTGTGTGTGTGTGTGTGTGTGTGTGTGTGTGTGTGTGTGTGTGTAATGATATTTCACTCTTCCTGTTCTTTGTGTTGGAAACCGTCCCAGATTTTGCAGTGTGTTTGTAAGATTTAGCCCATGGCCTTCAGCATACACACACACACACACACACACACACATCAACATTAAAACTGAGCAGCTGAAATTGAACTGCTTTGCTCAGGTGGACAGGGGCTCACATCCTTCTAATTAGTAGTCCAGCAGCTTCAACAACACTAACACTAGCCTAACATTAATTAGATACCTGTTTTCCAGACAGCTATATTGTAAAAGTATTTTGTCTTTTCAAGTTAGCAAATAGCTACCAGGGTGAAGCTAATACCTAAAGCGCTTATCAAATGAGCCTGACATTTGGCTGTGAGTTATAGTACTAACTAACCGAATCGTTTACCCAGTTCACTCTACTTCTGTTCAGTGTGTCAACGAATCATTTGGCCATGAATAAGATTCAGTCCATGCTTATTCGGCAGCTGTTTAAATCAGAGAAATGGTATTTTAGAAATGGGAATCACTCCATTCTAGTTCAGTGGCTTAGTGTTTGAATCAGTTGTTTTGTCATGAAAAAAATCTCTCCATTCTCATTCAGTAAATCAGTGGTTAAATCTTCGAATCATTGAGTCACCAAGTGAACCAATAAGTCACCACATAAGTGAACCAATCCATTATGAAAAAAAAGATTCACTTCATACTCAATCATCTGGTGGATTATAGCAAGAAGGTCCCGGGTTCAGTCCCAGGGAGGAACGGCCTGGGTCCTTTCTGTGTGGAGCCTGCATGTCCTCCCCGTGTCTGTGTGGGTTAATTTCGGGTACATTGGTTTCCTCCCACAGTCCAAAGACATGCATGTTAGGTAAATTGGTGTCTCTATAAGTGTCCCTTAGTGTGTGACTGTGTGCGTGACTGTGTGTGTGTGCGTTCCCTTGCGCCCAGAGTTGCCCGGGACCCAGTGTGGATTAAGCGAAAGATAATGGATGGATGGGTTTGGCCATGAAAATGATCATTTACCTTTAGAGGGCCAGTGTTTAAATCAGTGAGTCATTAGGTACTAGATTCAGCTAGTCAGTGTTTAAGGTAATAAATCATTACATCAGTAACAAGGTTCCTTTTGTTCTTGCTTGATCCCTTGAATCATTCAGTTATAATAAGATTTGAGTCATTACATACATTTGAGTTACTCTTGTTCAGTGGGTCAGTTAAGTGAATCAAACAGTTCTCATATCCACAGATTACTGGTCAAAAATGTTTTTTTACAAAACATTACTGGTCACTTTATCTCACTATGTTTTTGTTCAGTGCGTCAGAAATACTGTATGGATTGAATTACAGGTGTTTTTGTCAACATGTTATTATGTTTTTCTATTATATTATTATTCAATCTTGTCACTTGATCATAGTGGAAACTGAAGGGAGTGAATCAGGGATTCACCATGCAACACAACGAATCAGTGAACGAATCAGAATGAATCATTTAACCACACTGCAAATCGCAGTCCTGCACCAAACTGGAGGACAAATCACTTAGTGACTCATTTTAACAGATCAGTACTCGAACGAATCATGACTCGAATTAGTGTCAAGTCTCAAACATTTACCAGGTCAATCAAATTCACTGAACAATAACATGAGACTAAAACTCCTCTTCCTTCTCTCCTTCTCTCCAGCATCTCTGCCTCATCATGCCTTTTAGCTCTCTGCTCTGTTAAGTCTCACTCTCTCTCGCCATGAGTCGCTTCCTGTCCAAGCTGGACCCTCGGCGGATCCAGTGGGGGGCGTTCGGTACCCGTGTCCTCCGCACCAAGCCGGTGGAGTCCATGTTGGAAAATGAGAACGGCACTAAACTGGCGCGTGTCCTCACCACCTTTGACCTGGTCTCCCTGGGTGTGGGCAGCTGCGTTGGAACAGGCATGTACGTCGTGTCTGGGCTCGTAGCCAAGGAAATGGCCGGCCCTGGGGTCATCGTGTCGTTTATCATCGCCGCCGTGGCATCCATCCTTTCAGGTGACCATGCCCTCTTCCTGTTTCAACATGATGTGTATTATTCCACTATCACCAGTGACAAATAGATTAGCTTCAAAAGCATTTTTACTCAAGCAGTTTCAGGGAAGCTCTGTCCCAGGCAGAGGTCTTTAGCGAGCAACAGGTGGAAAGACACACAGCAAGTCAAGCAGTACAGGACGTTTTAAGGAAAATGACCGGTTAAGAGAGAGGGTGTGGTAGATACGGTGAAGCACATCATGCCTGAGATCAAATAAAGAGGAATAAAGTCACTCTGTATGAATAATAAATATATCAAAACAGAGTGTAGTGTGTTATTATTCACTAATGGAAACTATCACACCATTCATGCACTCAGACGCACTTTTGTTAATTAAAGGAAACATTTACTACAATTCATCGAGTTTTTTTATTTAAAGATTTATTACAATTTACACATACAGTTGTCTGATTGGAAATATTTCTAAATATATTCTGGTTTTCACATCTTATTAGTCACACAGCGTTTACATTTACAGTATTTAGCAGCCACCTTCAAACCCAAACCCTGCAGTCTTATACAGTACATACATCTCACAAGGTACAATCCTAGGTAGGTACAAACTTCATCTCTTACTCAAGGGTCCACAGTTGTAGCCATTTGTAGTGAAGTCAAGACCACTAGTGTCGAGTCAAAACCAAGACTGGGACACTGACCACAAGAACAAAACAAAACTCTATTATTAGTTGAGTTCTGGTCAAGTCCAAGGCAGGGAGGTGGCAGAGACCAAGAACAGATAATGGAATACTCGACTGTCTGGTCTAGTAGTTTTACCACGGATGTATTTACCAACAGGGTATGTACAGTACTGTACATACCCTGTTGGTAAATACATCCGTGGTAAAACTACTAGACCAGACAGTCGAGTATTCCATTATCTGTTCTTGGTCTCTGCCACCTCCCTGCCTTGGACTTGACCAGAACTCAACTAATAATAGAGTTTTGTTTTGTTCTTGTGGTCAGTGTCCCAGTCTTGGTTTTGACTCGACACTAGTGGTCTTGACTTCACTACAAATGGCTACAACTGTGGACCCTTGAGTAAGAGATGAAGTTTGTACCTACCTAGGATTGTACCTTGTGAGATGTATGTACTGTATAAGACTGCAGGGTTTGGGTTTGAAGGTGGCTGCTAAATACTGTAAATGTAAACGCTGTGTGACTAATAAGATGTGAAAACCAGAATATATTTAGAAATATTTCCAATCAGACAACTGTATGTGTAAATTGTAATAAATCTTTAAATAAAAAAACTCGATGAATTGTAGTAAATGTTTCCTTTAATTAACAAAAGTGCGTCTGAGTGCATGAATGGTGTGATAGTTTCCATTAGTGAATAATAACACACTACACTCTGTTTTGATATATTTATTATTCATACAGAGTGACTTTATTCCTCTTTATTTGATCTCAGGCATGATGTGCTTCACCGTATCTACCACACCCTCTCTCTTAACCGGTCATTTTCCTTAAAACGTCCTGTACTGCTTGACTTGCTGTGTGTCTTTCCACCTGTTGCTCGCTAAAGACCTCTGCCTGGGACAGAGCTTCCCTGAAACTGCTTGAGTAAAAATGCTTTTGAAGCTAATCTATTTGTCACTGGTGATAGTGGAATAATACACATCATGTTGAAACAGGAAGAGGGCATGGTCACCTGAAAGGATGGATGCCACGGCGGCGATGATAAACGACACGATGACCCCAGGGCCGGCCATTTCCTTGGCTACGAGCCCAGACACGACGTACATGCCTGTTCCAACGCAGCTGCCCACACCCAGGGAGACCAGGTCAAAGGTGGTGAGGACACGCGCCAGTTTAGTGCCGTTCTCATTTTCCAACATGGACTCCACCGGCTTGGTGCGGAGGACACGGGTACCGAACGCCCCCCACTGGATCCGCCGAGGGTCCAGCTTGGACAGGAAGCGACTCATGGCGAGAGAGAGTGAGACTTAACAGAGCAGAGAGCTAAAAGGCATGATGAGGCAGAGATGCTGGAGAGAAGGAGAGAAGGAAGAGGAGTTTTAGTCTCATGTTATTGTTCAGTGAATTTGATTGACCTGGTAAATGTTTGAGACTTGACACTAATTCGAGTCATGATTCGTTCGAGTACTGATCTGTTAAAATGAGTCACTAAGTGATTTGTCCTCCAGTTTGGTGCAGGACTGCGATTTGCAGTGTGGTTAAATGATTCATTCTGATTCGTTCACTGATTCGTTGTGTTGCATGGTGAATCCCTGATTCACTCCCTTCAGTTTCCACTATGATCAAGTGACAAGATTGAATAATAATATAATAGAAAAACATAATAACATGTTGACAAAAACACCTGTAATTCAATCCATACAGTATTTCTGACGCACTGAACAAAAACATAGTGAGATAAAGTGACCAGTAATGTTTTGTAAAAAAACATTTTTGACCAGTAATCTGTGGATATGAGAACTGTTTGATTCACTTAACTGACCCACTGAACAAGAGTAACTCAAATGTATGTAATGACTCAAATCTTATTATAACTGAATGATTCAAGGGATCAAGCAAGAACAAAAGGAACCTTGTTACTGATGTAATGATTTATTACCTTAAACACTGACTAGCTGAATCTAGTACCTAATGACTCACTGATTTAAACACTGGCCCTCTAAAGGTAAATGATCATTTTCATGGCCAAACCCATCCATCCATTATCTTTCGCTTAATCCACACTGGGTCCCGGGCAACTCTGGGCGCAAGGGAACGCACACACACACAGTCACGCACACAGTCACACACTAAGGGACACTTATAGAGACACCAATTTACCTAACATGCATGTCTTTGGACTGTGGGAGGAAACCAATGTACCCGAAATTAACCCACACAGACACGGGGAGGACATGCAGGCTCCACACAGAAAGGACCCAGGCCGTTCCTCCCTGGGACTGAACCCGGGACCTTCTTGCTATAATCCACCAGATGATTGAGTATGAAGTGAATCTTTTTTTTCATAATGGATTGGTTCACTTATGTGGTGACTTATTGGTTCACTTGGTGACTCAATGATTCGAAGATTTAACCACTGATTTACTGAATGAGAATGGAGAGATTTTTTTCATGACAAAACAACTGATTCAAACACTAAGCCACTGAACTAGAATGGAGTGATTCCCATTTCTAAAATACCATTTCTCTGATTTAAACAGCTGCCGAATAAGCATGGACTGAATCTTATTCATGGCCAAATGATTCGTTGACACACTGAACAGAAGTAGAGTGAACTGGGTAAACGATTCGGTTAGTTAGTACTATAACTCACAGCCAAATGTCAGGCTCATTTGATAAGCGCTTTAGGTATTAGCTTCACCCTGGTAGCTATTTGCTAACTTGAAAAGACAAAATACTTTTACAATATAGCTGTCTGGAAAACAGGTATCTAATTAATGTTAGGCTAGTGTTAGTGTTGTTGAAGCTGCTGGACTACTAATTAGAAGGATGTGAGCCCCTGTCCACCTGAGCAAAGCAGTTCAATTTCAGCTGCTCAGTTTTAATGTTGATGTGTGTGTGTGTGTGTGTGTGTGTGTATGCTGAAGGCCATGGGCTAAATCTTACAAACACACTGCAAAATCTGGGACGGTTTCCAACACAAAGAACAGGAAGAGTGAAATATCATTACACACACACACACACACACACACACACACACACACACACACACACACACACACACACACACACACTTATACATCAATCACCTCTCCATCTGTCTGGTACGTTTATACATTTACCTGTTTATCTGTTAGCATGATCTGTGTGGTGTTCTGTTTTCAGTGTGAAATGATACCCATTGTTGCCTTGGCAACAGCTGCTCTGACCCTTTGTGTGAGGATTTAACTTTTTCATCTCATCTTTTTCACTGTTGCTGTATGATGCTTATTAGCAAACTCACACTCTTATTTAAACACACATTTACAAAGGGTGTGTGTGCATGCGTGCGTGTGTGTGTGAGATAGAGAGAGAGATGCAGACCATATAAGAAAGTATATGAAAAGGAGGGCATATGAAGGAAGAAAGCATGGAAGACGGAAGGAAAGAGAATGACTAGACACATGCAGACTGGCTGTAGCTAAAGGACTGAGCTTAGATTGGGGATCATCCTTCAGCATTGCAACAGTGACCCCTAGCCATCCTGTGATGGACTGGCACTCCATGGTGCCAGGTTATATGATCAGCTCCACCCTGTGTTCTCTGGTGAAAGAAAGAAAGGAAGGAAGGAATAAAGGGAGAAGAAGGAAATAGAAAAAAAGGAAGTTAATGAAATGAAACATAAGTAAAGAATGAACGCAATATCATAAAACAAAGAAAGATAGAAGGAAAGGACGAAAAAAATAAAAGAAATAAGGGAAGACAAAAGAAAAAGAGAATCAAACTAAAACAAATAAATATTGAAAAATAATAAACCAAAGAAAGAAAGAAAAATAATAAAAGAAAGAGGGAAAGAAATAAATAGGCCTAATGGTTTAGAATGCATTAAAAAAAACTGTGAGAAAGAAATAAAAAAGAATGAAAGCAGAAAAAAGAAATATCTCGAAACAAAGAAAATGATATTTAAAACAGATATGGAAAATAAAACTAAGAAAGTTAGTAGAAAACCAGCACAGACAGAGAAAGGTTGACTAGTTAGTCATAAGTATAACCAGTGTCACTATGGTAACACTAAGTCTTTCTTCTCATTACGTGTGTCTTTATTAGTACATGTCCTTATATTTATATTTTTTGAAAGTGGGGTTATATTTTAATGCATAATAAGGGACAGGTTTCAGTTCGGTGCCGCCCGTGTGATCTACAGCACAGTCTCTTTCACTTAGTCATTTCCCTTTTTTTATTCTCTCCAGAGGTAAATTCTCCCGTCTGCAGTCTTTATTTTTAAATGACAGCTTTTATAGCAGTGGGAAATTTAGATGGTAATTGGTTCTCTCAGCATTACTACTCTAAGAGTACTGTGAGTAACAATTTCCTTCTCTCTGTGAGCAGGTCACACACTGTGGCACTTCCAGACCACAGCGATAATGATGTATAAATGTAACTGTACACTCATGTTAACAGCTAGGATAAAACAGTATAATAATAGAATTATGGTACTAAACTATTCATCTGCAGGCTCCTGAAGTCCGAACCCATCATCGCTTGGATTGTAAAAGAAAGTCATTAAAAGAAAAAAAGACAATACACTACAGTTTTTAAATCAGAACTGAAATAAACAGCATTTACTGATATACAGACTCAGTACATAAGTAACAACATCACGGATGAAACCTGGGTGCAAATACTTTATAGCAGCAACACAAGTGTAAAAAAGAAAACAAACGTTACTGTTGGCGTTGCCAAGTAATGAGCGGCACCAGAGAGCCTTTACATCAGACAGAACCCGAAAAAGGATTAAAAAAGGAACAGAAATAATAAAGACAAAGAAACCAAATAGTGAGAACAAAGTTTAAAAAGTTAGAATGTAAAAGGAAGAGCAAATAAATGATTGAAAAAAAGAAAGAAAGAAGCGTGTTCGAATAAAAAGAGTCAGAAAGAATGAAAGGAGTAAAATAAATGTGTAAAAAAGAACAAAAAAAGTAAGAAGAAAGAAAGAGAACGGAAGGAAGGAACACTAAAAAGAAATCATTAAGATAAACAGGAAGACTGAAACGAATAGAACAAACACTAAGAAGGGAAAGGAAACGGTAGTGCAAAGGTCGAACAGGAGCAAATGTCAGGATAAAAAAGAAAGTATATAAGAAAGAACATAAAAGTAAGACTAAAAAAACTATATAATAAAAAAACAATGAAAAAATAACATTTAAAAGAGTACAAAGAAAGGAAAGGAAGGAAGGAACTAAAGGGAATTAAAAAGACAAGACATGAAAGGATGGAAATGTTAAAATATTTAACAAAGCCTGTTCATATATATATATATATATGAATTAAAATAAACTGTGGAGGCTACAAATCGCAGTTGGGATTAAATTCCGTTTAATTGTGCAGCTGAAGCCATGTCTGAGTTCCTGACTGATCCTTTAATAGTGTTAGAGTGAGGATGCGACGTCACTCGGATGAACATGACGTGGAGGAATCACAGATCTGAGTCACCGGATTATAGCCATGAGTCAGCTTTCAACTTACAGGTATTAAATCCATCTCACTACTCTGGGTTAAGTTTATTTTAATGTTTGACTCCCTAAATAATAAGACTATTTGAAAATATATCGACATCATTACCATGATTACTTTAGATGATCATTTCAAACTGCTGATAGTCAGTGCACACACACACACACGCACACACACACACACACACACACACACACACACACACACACACACACACACACACACAC
>JAUZST010013253.1:0-11104 GCA_034779995.1 Parotocinclus haroldoi
TTACACCTATGCCTCATTTAAATACCTAAATGTACACATAAATTAAATTAACAATTACACAAAACAATGAAGATTACATTTACTGTACTGCAAGACTAAGGCCAGACACAACCAACAGTCCTTAATACAGAACAACAGCCTGTATAAATTCTGGTAGATTGTTAGTCATTTGAGGCATTAGCTATAAAAGAGTGGGATTCTATAACAAGTCCAGTTTAGTTTGGTAGCATCCTTGTTCTCCTTGTTGTATCACTTCAACTAATCAGCAAGGCACTCCTTGTCAGATGCACAAAACAGACACATGGACTGAGGTTCAAATTGAGCTGGAAAGGAGAGATCAAGACGATCTGCAGAGATCAAGAACAAAGTAAAGGTTTTGTGGAAGCAAATATTTGAAATTGTAACCACTGAGAGGTTTATAATAATACTAAAGTAAAAAAGAGAGCATACTACCCTTTACAACAGCCATCTGGGCCAGGGCAGACAAAAACCACCACATGCTTTTTACACCCACACACTTGACAAAGGGGTAGATTGATAAAGTGGATCTTACTGTCTGACTTTGTTTCCTCTCTTAGCAATAATTAGCTATGTTGTAAACATGTAATGTTGGAATAGAACATTCAATTTAGATATCTGCATAGCTGTAGGGAGGTTTTTCCGTTTGAATTTTTTTCTTTTTATGTACTATGCTACTAAAAGACTGCAGGCCCCCCACCTGGGCATATTATCCAGAGTTTATGAGTTCCAGCACAGACTGGCAGACATGCATGCTCTATGCAAGCTAGTTCCATTCTCTGACACCAACCATACCACTTCTATGCCACAAATTTGAAAGCATACAATTACAAGGAAGTCACTGGACTGTATTCTGTAGCATTAAAAGTTCACTGCATCTGTATCCAGACCAGACCACGAACTACAGTAAAAACAGTTGTCAAGGCATGTGCCCATTACACTGCTAGATATTAAAGTGTGATCATTTTTCAAGAGACTTGCTGTGTTGGCTAGGTGGTGCTGGACTCTGGACTAGAAGGTCCAGGTTCAAATCCCACCTCTGAGAAGTTGCAACTTAACCGCAGTTCCTTGAATTGTATAAGCTGTAAGTCACTCTGGGTAAGTGTCTGCTAAATGTTGTAAATGAAGTTCTATTTGCACCATATCATAGTCATCATCTGCTACAACTTGGAGAACTTAAAGCTCTTAAAGTTCTTTTCCCACTATGTGAGTCATTTAACAGTCCAAGTAAGTTGTATTATTATTAATTAGGTAAATATGCAGAGCCATTCTGTGAATGTGTGTAAATATCTGTCTTTTGGTTATTCATACACTCGCTAACAAAGGAAAAATAGACAGAACCCAGATAGAAAACGCATGTAGTTACATCGCAGGCAGATGTGTAAAAGATTACAGTGTGGTCTCATTAGACACTCGGTCTTGCATTCAAATAGGTGTAAATTTGCTTCCCCCGCTGCCCTATAAAAAGGTTCTCAGGGGCTACTTTTGAGTAGTGTTCCTCTTGGTGAGAGATCACTGACTGTTAGGTGTGGCACTGTTACACATTTGTCCACAGCTAGGCCTGTAGATCCTCCACACTCATAATTTGCTAAAGCTGGCACCCCAGCTGTTCAAAATAATGCTTGATTGGCAATAAATCTCGTGACTGGGTAGGATAAGGAAGTGTTTATGGAGACATTCCCGGGAAACCTTTGCTGTGTATGGCTGAGCATTATCCTGCTGAAAAATGTAAGTTGGAAAAGTTGCCATGAGAAACAACATGCGTCTGCAGGATGTCCTGCACATATCGCTATTCTGTTAGTGTCCTTTGTATCACTGCTAAGGTGATCAAACTGTCGCATGCAATTGCTTCCATCATTACACAAGCAGCAGGGACAGGGGGCAGATCAAACAATCCTTTTCTACTGGTGGCCTGTTTTCTGTGTGTGTGTGTGTGTGTGTGTGTGTGTGTGTGTGTGTGTGTGTGTGTGTATGTGTGTGTGTACAGAATCTCCTTACAGCTACGTCAGAACAGCCTAGATGGCAGGCAATTCGTTGAAACAACCAACTATCCTGCTCCTCTCCAGCCAATCAAAGTCTGCCAACTGAGCAAAATATCTTCAAGTGTGTCAAAGAGGCATTTCTAGCAGTCACACTACCAGGTACACTACCAGTTGTCTCATCTAAAGAGGGACAGATGTCTCTATTGTTATTTCTTTGAAAAATTAACTGAAAATGGGAATGATTTGGGACAGATATTGGAAAATGATTTTCCCTCAATCCTTTAGATTCTCTGAGCGGCACAGGAAAATGGCAGTCTTAAATAAATACTGGTACAGCTGGTGTGGTTTGGTTTGGGTTCTAGTTGGAGGTGACATTTGGGGGAAATTAACCATGGGGTTGGCTGGTAACACACCTGAAAGGTATTTAGCCTGTTTGCATTTGATGTGTTTTCTTAGTGTTTGTCAGCCAAGACCAGCTGCCTAATTCTGGTTTATTTTGTTGAGTTTGGCTTATAATAAAATATGATTTGTTCGATGGTTTACAAATTTGTATCTGGAACAGATAAACTCTGCTAAATGCTGTAAATGTAATGTTATACAAGGAATACATCCTGTGTGTGTTGAATAAAGCTGTTGTTTAGAGTATTTTTAAGTGACCCCATGCATGAATATTTGCTATTTTGTCTTGAAACATGCTGTACTACATTATTACTGGGGATTGAGGTGCCCACTCAGCAATCTTTTATAACATCCTACACTCTGGAAAGCGTCCGGACAAGCAATAGTTCAAACAGCTCAAATAAACATTAGTGTGAGAACTACAAGACTAAAGCACACATTAAATACAAACAGGCAAAGGTTTGTTTCCAACCAATAAATGCCCACATACCAGTTCTATTTTTTTTCATTTTAAATGGCAAACAAATCCAAACCATACCATCTGCCACAGTATTTAAGACCATTTTTTTGTTCTGCTAAAAAATAATGTTCCAAAATCTGCCAAAAAGCATTCTTATTTTCAGTTCAGTTGTGAATATAGTAATATGTCCATATTTAGAGATAATTGGTATTTAATGGACTTTGGTGTGTAGTACAATGCCTTACAGCATTGACTGTGTATAATAACTCTGAAAGTCTGTTTTGTTTCTTTACACACTTTCACATAATGGCTTTGTAGCTTTCTCCCTACTAATAATATAATTAGATGATGGTGTACCAGAGCAACCCCCCAGATGTCTGTGTCCATAAGGAGCGCATGGTATCATGAGATGCTATCGATCACATTGTACACCCCACTCAAATTTGCTTAAAGGACCTATCCAAAGAATATATTGTTTCAATTAAAGACCACTCAACCTCCCTCCTCAGACAGGATGGCAGTCACGTTTGGCATAATAAATCACACTAAAGAGCAATAAGTTCTACGTGTAGTAATGAATTCATTGCATGATGTGAAGTGGTTTCATAGATAAGGACTACAAAATTAACCACCTTGACTACGGCTTTTAGACTTGTATGTACATAATTGTAATGAACTTGTATAAAAAGAACAGAATGCCCTCTATACAATACTGAGCAAAAGACAGTTTGGCCACCATTGGATTATATATACTGTTGTTAAATATATACTGTTAAACTATTGTATTAACAATGGTGTAATGACCATATATGATTAAATGTTTTGTTAATTAAAATACAGACTGGGAGATTAGACTATGTAGTAGTAAATTCAGCATTAAGTATTTAGTGTGACCTTCCTTACACATGACCATCAGGAGCATCTACAGTCCAAAGAAGCTTGATCAGGAATGGTTTTTGGAAGGGTAGCAGCAACAAGGTATATTAGAATATAAGATATATTAGAATGAAACAAATTGGAAATGAATATTATGGAGTGATAAATCCAAGTTTGACCTTGTTGGGTCAAGTCATTCACAATATGGTATGTTTGGTCATTATGTTATTTCTAAAACAGCAAATCTAATCTAAAGGTGGCCTAAGACTCAATATTGTAGTTCCTAAGGTGGGTGGCTATCACAATTGCTTACTTCCTGAATATGGACTTGACTGTGCACCTGGATACTGGTGGCACACCATCAGTGCTTTGTAGGAAAGTGGTTGTGATAATAATTTAAAAAAACATTCATGAAAAAGGAAGACATTCCTTCATTTGTTGTATTATCTGCTTATCTGCATGCACTCAAACACATTCACACAATAGAGCGTAGAGTGAAAGGGGTGCTTTGGAGACACCAATTTACCTAATAAGCATGTTTTTGAAATGTGGGAGAAAACAGGAGTACCCAGAGAAAACATGCAGACACGGGGAGGACATGCAAACTCCACACAAGCGGAGCCCAGGTCAGGATCGAACCAGAAATGGAGGTATGGCTAACAAGTGCACCACCATGCCACCAAAAGGAAGACAGGTGACAAATTGTGCTAGACAATGTAATGGATGTTATTTTAAAAAAGTATAATTCCAATAGAAAAAATGAATTGATATTAAGCATTGACATTAATGTATGTTGTAGATTATACACAATTTGCTACTGTCAGCAGGTCAGGTTTAGTAGTGTGGGCAGGACAGCATAGGCAAATGTTGATGGCTATACAGTAAAATACGTACTGAATGCTGGCCTTTATGTATTTAATTTAATTGCATTAGTCTTTAATAAAACTATTATTATATCAATTGTCAAATTAAATAAAAAGCTAATTCATTAAGAGAATGGACAGTTTCTTGGTGCCACTGGACAATATCCACTGGCTCCATCATGTTGAACTGCATCCCGTGAATAATGGTATGCATTAATCGAATGAAATCAAATGCTTCTTTTTGCAATGGTTTCATATTCATTTTTAAATGTCCCCTAATTTTTTGAGCAATGTATTTGACAGAATACCATCAATCAAGCATATAGTGATTTGTGGTACTTATTTTTCTTCTTCTTCTTCTTCAGGTATATGAGTACTTAATAACCAAGAAATAATTCTTCTTTAGATAAGTGACAGCTTAATTGTCAATAAAATTGGCGTAGAAATCAATACCTGTGCAAACGTATTTGAGATCAAATGTTTACCAAAAATATTCACATTTGCAAATGTATATTAAGCACTTGAATCAAGCTTAGTCTCCTGCTCTGTTCTCTTTGATTTCCTCTTTCTCTCTGTTTCCACTACACATCTGTTAACGCAGCAATATACAAATGACATAGCTCTGCACTTTTTAGCACCTATGAAATATAAATGAGGGAGGGAGTGTAAAAGAGAACACTGGGGCCAAGATAAGCAGAAAGATAGAAGCAGTTGATAAGTCTAATGGTTAATTTGTATACAGGTTAATTTTGTATATTTCTAAGTGTTTACATGGTCAGATGTGGACTTAGGATGGGTGGGGTGAAGAAACATCTAAAGCTGCCACCCTGAATCTACTTAGGTATTCGAAATGGAAAAAATTATAAGCAATATATTAGGCCAAAATAGTAGTGCAAAATAGTACACCATAAACATTGTTGATACAGTTTGTATATGCCATTTGATATGTAACCTGTAGCCAAATTGCAAACAGTACAGTACAACTGCCAATGGTAGTCTGAACCACTTTGCCCTGAAAGCCTTTTGTGGAGTCACTACCAATGGAAAGGCTTTGAGCCCACAAAAAGGGGACTTTGCACCAATATGTGAAAAGCAGAGGGAGCTCCATCCTAATTATAAACCAAGCTTAAATGGTGCTGACGATAATACACATTAACGCACCAATGGTGGCTGTTGGTTTTTAAAACATAAGAAGCACATATAATTTTACAGACAAACCATAGCTTCGTGCTTCAGTGGAGCTCCAGTTAGTTGGGTTGCCTTCTACAAAGCTGTTGTACCTACTGACACATCTTCAAGACAGGAGCAAACCTAGACAGTGCCTGAAGTCCATCATAGGGCACATAGACTCACACACTAGGGTCGTGTTGGAAAATCAAATTAACCTAACATGCATGCCTAAAGAAAGTATGTGGAAACCTGGAGTAAACATAAGCGGACACCAGGAGGACATGCAATCTCCACACAGGTGAAGTGTGGGGTCAGGACTGAACCAGGGATCGCGGGCCTGTAAGCCACCCATGAAGAAATGGTTCGGGGGGTTAAAACCAGGAGAGCTCATTAGAGCATTTTTCTGGAAGGAGTTTTTGTAAGCAGTTTTGTGGGAGGTTAGATATGTTGATAAAGTATAAAAGTTATGCAATTGCTAGATGTTGGAGCAGTGTCTCTCTGGTATTAGTGAAAGTGCCAATCATGACACATCGTCTTTCATAATTGATTTGTCAATCAAATCAATTACACAACTGGTAGACTGGTTGTCTATTCTAGTTTATAGGTCAGTCATGCTCGAAATCTCAGTTTACTGACTGACAGCTGGTTACAAGGTTCTTCGCGTTTGAGGGGTCATCCAATAATCATAAAAACAAACCATGCAAGGCAAATGAAAAGTGCACCGACGTTATCTTCTGTGCAAAGCGCACCATTATGTACTTAATTTACTGTCAGTGAACCTCGTTTATCTGAGGATCATTCCAAATGACACATTAAAAGCTGTTTGTCCTATTAAACATCAGTACCTGATTGTGTAACAGAAAGTGAGAGATGCAAGAATATATCAGTGTTGCTAAATAAACCTCTAAATGGTTTCTGAATTCCATTTCCTCCACTTGCATTCTCAGTAAGCAACCTAAACATTCATTTTACTCTGTGATTAATTATAAGGTAAAGCGCTACAAGAAACAGACTTTAAGGGATTACCACCCTGTCCATGGTCTTGCACCCAGTCTTTACACACTCGCTTGTACAGCAAGAAACTTACTACAAAGTAACCAAAGCATAGGGACGCACAAACACATACAATCATGGTCAAATGTTAGGGTTCCCTTCCTGTCCTCACTCGGCTCCTATCAAGCCTCACTTCAGCTGGCTGTGCGCTCCAATTGAGACGAGCCCTGGCTCAACTTCCTCGTGCGCTATCGCACGCTCGAGCTCACGCTCACCCTCTGGCGTCCCGGAGCTCCTAAGCGCTATCCAAATCGGCCCTCTACTGTTTCGGTGCACACTGTGGTCGATTCGCGTTCGCGTGAGCTGTGGGTGCCATTCCCATTCAGGACGCATCACAGCTGTGTGAATTTTCCCCTTTTTTGCGTTTTGTAATTTGAAGAGACTTTTGCCCTGCCTCTTTAGTTATTTTCCCATTCTTATTATATGTCGTGGGATCCCTTCTTTCCTGCATCCTTGGGTCCAAATCACATATCATAACACCAAAATTTTGAGAATGGCACAAATGTAGGTTTTCACAAAGTCTGCTGCCACAGTTTTTTAGAACCTCTTGTGAGATTTTTATCTGGTATAATGAAGTACAATTATAAGTATTCCATATGCTTTTTTACTTGTTATTGACAAATACATCATGCTTAAACAAATACTTAATATTTACAGTGTTGACTCTCCTACTTCAAGTCTTCTACAGTTCACCTCTGCGTACTAAATACCAGCTTCTGGAAAAAATCTTATATAAAGGCAACCCATTCTTGCCTGATAAGTGCTAGGAGTTGATCACTGTTTCCGGGGTTCTCTTTTTTAGCATTAACCACAGATTATCAGTGAGACTGAAATTTTGAGTTTCCCAAAATTTCAAAGTTTTGTTTGAAACTTGGTTATCACTTTCACTTTCACAATGCAATAATGACTGCACAAGTTTCCTTGGAGGTAACAATGGTTAACAGAAGAAAACTTAAAGGCACCACTACCTTTTTAAAGCAACCAATCTGCTTTTCTAATCAGCATGAGTGATTTCAACTGTCTTGTCCTCTTTAGTCTTTTAGTCTCCTGAGCTAACGAGAACTGAAATTAACTTAACAGGCCATGTTGAAAGGCCGAAATGCAGCGGCTGGAACGCAGTCATTTTTATGATAAGGTCATTTTCAAGGTAGGGAATCACTTTGCAATTAATTACAATTAATCTGATCACTCTTCACAATCTAGAGGTAATACAAACTGACTGATGCAGTGAAATTTCTGAAAACCAATATTTCTGCCATTCTCAAAACTTTTGGCCACGACTGTATATGGTAAGAAACGTGGTACAGAGGTGCCACACAACACGCAGATAACAGGTTGAAGAGCTACACTGGCATCATAAAATGCAGAAAAACACAAATGCATGCTAAGTGAGTCTATATTGGTTTAGCTAAATTAAAGTTGATGGCATATAAATGGCTTTTTCCTTTAATTACACCTTCTACTTCCCTCCTCAAGAATAGCCTAAACTTTAATTTTATACAGGGGTTAATTATAAGGAAAAGTGCTAGAAGAAAATGTGTACTTTCATACTGAAGAGTATGGGTAGTGTGTCTGAATACGTTGTATTCATTCAACAGTATGTGAATGTCCCCGAATGATGTACTGCATTGGCAGTCATTTGTATGTATGCACACAAAAGCACACAAGATGTAGCGGGACAGGCATTTGAAGGATGGCCAACCATATTTACAAGTGTAAGGAAGATATAACCAGAAAAAAAGTACAAATGTGGTGTGGTGTGATGTCACATGACAATGGTAAGAAACTGCATACTCGCTTACTGAAAGAGCACACTTTAACAGGCTAGCAGTACATACTCCATCAAATCAAATCAAGTACACAATTTACACATGCCATTTCGGTTGCACCCACACTTTGAGGGCATTAGCAAACTGCCTAGGGCTGGTTCCCATCTTGCACTCAGTTAGGTCCCAGCCCCAACAATTGTATGGACTAAGTTAAAATGACAATGAATGAATGAATGAATTTGCACTGACAATAAGAAACATTTGCATGAACCAAAGCAGAGGAACACACAAATTCATAATAATACACATGGGGAACTAGGTATAGAAGCGAAGCGCCACTCCTCCTTTCCTCTCATTTCCAACAGACATAGCAGTCTTACTGCCTATTTTAAATTGTTCTTAGGTGTGAGTGAGTTTGAATGAATATGTGATGTCCTGTGAGTGACTAGCAGTGTTTTATCTGCCTTTATGAATCAAGTGTTTTCTTGATTCATAATCAAGATTTCTGGGAATTCTGATCTAAAGAATCACTGAGACCACATAAAAGTGATGAGTATAGATGAAAGAATGTACTGAACAAAATAAACATCAACCCAAGGATGATCCTCCCTTTACGAGTCTCCCAAGTTTTCCTCCCTTAACCATTTAAGGATTTTTTTCCTTTCCACTGTTGCCCTTGGCTTGCTAAATTTGGGATTGCCTTAGATATGACAAAATAATCTACAATTGTAAAGCTGCTATGAGACAATGTTCCATTGTAAAAAGCGCTTTATAAATAAATTTGACTTGGCTTCACTATCTATAACATAATGAGTTTTTGGCTAAATATTATATTTTGAAATTGAAATTGAAAAATGAATGTCATGCCACAGCAATAAGCCTGCAAGAAGCAACAAGCGCACAATGACGCAATGCTGTATCATTAGGCCTCTGTTAAATGGTCCAAAATGGCAGCCCATAAACACTATAATAAACATCTCAGTGCCACTCTAAATGATAGGACTAGGACTCCCACACAGTCATTTTTGCTCTAATCAGTATAGGATCTACATGAGAAAGTGACCAAGCTAATTCAAGAAGCTGCAAGCTGCTGTTATAATGGGTATAAGTGTTAACTACTGTACACTGAAGCACTATCATTTACTTTCTGATAAGAACCATCTATGTGTAGCCCATGAGGAGAAAAAGAAAGAAAAATACAACCTAGAGCTTGGCATCCTAGAGGTGTCTTGCTTTTGACTACAATCCTATGAATTTAGACTCATATAAATAGAAAATTGCATCCAAATGCAATGTAGGAAACTGCTATGCAGAGCCTGTATCAGGAACACTGGGTGGAAGTGAAGTATACACCATGGATGGAATGCAACACTATACACCTTGAGGCAATTTAGAAGCTTCAAGCATATGACTCTGCACATACAGGTTTTGAGCAATGTGTCTTCCTAGGGTTACAACTGAGCACACTGCTAATTCACACCATCTTTAGACACATTGATACTGCTACAATCACACAGAGCTTCACAATTGCAGACAACTATTCAGTTAGCTTTTGCACATTGCTGTTCCTTTTCTAGCTATGCTGCTATAGTTAGTGCTGATGGAGTTTCAACCTGCACCTGGCATCAGTGACTATTAATAGACTGTGCTTCCAACCCATAAGTAACTGCATTTTGTCTTTTCTGTCCGAGGTGATATTCCTGTACCAGTTATAGCACCACACACTTAGACACACCTCCACTTCTACATCACTCTACTGGTCTTCAACAATAACCAGTCTCACCATTCCCGGGTCCCACCAGAGTGCAGTAACTTCCGCCATCATTTAGTTATTAGGAGACGATGTGCCTCTAATAACTTACCGATTATAATAAATTAATAGATTAACTTAAATCTATTTTGTCATTTATTTTGAATTTTAATACTCATTTACATTTTATTATTGATTTAAATGATATTATTTACTTAATTTTACTATTACTAGAACTTAATTATTCAATTAACATCTAGGCCACACATGGAGGATGGGTCCCTTTTTGAGTCTTTGTCCTCCCAAGATTTCTTCCTTTTTTATTCAAGGAGTTTCTCCATGTCTCTGTCACCCTAGGTTTGCTCAATTTGGGACTGGCCTTTTAAGAAGATTTGAGACTCAAATCAATTGATCAATTTTGTTTTATAATTTTATAATTTTTCTATTACTCATTTAAATTTTATTAATAATTTGTTATTTATTTTGAACTAATTTTGCTATGATTTAATATAAAGGATGGGTCCCCTGTTGAGTCTTGGTCCTCCCGAGGTTTCTTCCTACCATTTTAGGGAGTTTTTCCTTGTCACTGCCACCCTAGGCTTGCTCAACTTGGCATTGGCCTTTTAAGATAATGTATTACTGAAATAACTATGAATTTAATTAAAAAAAAATACTACTTAATAATAACCTTCAGATCAGAATTAACATACTTAGCGGACCATAAATTTTATTGCATTCATGCATAATATCATACCCCTAATATA
>JAUZST010013254.1:0-10000 GCA_034779995.1 Parotocinclus haroldoi
TCTCTCTCTCTCTCTCTCTCTCTCTCTCTCTCTCTCTCTCTCTCTCTCTCTCTCTCTCTCTCTCTCTCTCTCTCGTTATCTTTTATCTTCTCTCTCATTATCTATCACTCTCTTTCTTGCATACATTCCTAATTATGATTTGCTGTGATGCATGTGATGTCACATTTTTTCAATTTATTATAAAATTGCCATTGATGGTGGCATTAAATAAGAGAACTAGACAAACAAAACAATCATGAAAGCAGGGACTCTTGCACCCATCCATAGAGAACAGGGGGTGCACCCATAAAAGTGATGCCAGTCCATCCCATAGATGTGTAGGGGATCACAGTTGCAGCACTGGTGGTTATCCTCTGAACAGCCTGCCCTCATTGAGCAAGTCAATTAGGTCTGACCAGGATCCTGTGGTTGTGGACTAGCATATTAGTATGCTGTTCCTTATGAGTGCCATATGAATTTATAACAGTCAGGTTTTTGATACATCACCAAAAATAAACATAGCTAACATCATTATATCTAAGATATTAATAAGTAAAAAAGAATAATTTATAGGAAATAGGAAATATGTCTTATAGGTAACTGCACATAATTATACATTTTTATAATGCATTTATTCTAAAACAACATATTTTGTGTTAGAGCCATGTTGTCTAATATTTAAAATATACAATGCACTCCCAATGACACTTGATCTTCGAGTGATGAACTTAAATTAAAATTCATAAATATCAGTTTAGGGACTGATTGTAGTATAACTTTAACCATCTTCATTGTTAATATCTTCAATAACACTACTGATACAGTGCAAAAACTGCATTGTATATTTAAATTCTGCATTTTCTCAACTGTATTTGATGAGTGAAGGCATTTGAACATATAACAAACATATGTTAGACCTATTACTACTGCCTTTTTACAACCCAGCTACAATCACCTCACTGTTATGAAAAAAAAACTATTAAAATCCAGGTGTTTAGACATTTGTTCTGGTGAGCCTCTCAGAGGTATGGTTTGCTTGGTGATCACAAAAATAGGGCCATGAGTCGATTATCAAATGTCACACATTCAGAGAGATTTTCTAAACACCCAGAGGGCTGTTTTATCAAAATCATAAAGCACATGCTGAATCAAGCAGTAGGTAGCCATGTGTCCTTTCCCAGGTGTTGCTACTCTCTCCTCTCACTCATCCCTCGAGCCTGTAGGCGGTTCAATATGTCTTGGCAGATAACGGCAAAAGAACAGCACTTGACATTTGGAAAAGAAGTGTGATAGTCCAGCTTGTCAAAACATGAACAGAGCAGGCATTGATCTCCTCACACAGCAGTGAAGTTCTTTTTCTTTGTGTTATTTCTCCCTCTACAGTGCATAATATCATTAAATGATTCAAGACATGTAGAGGAATTTTGGTGCATAAAGGGCAAAGGTGCAGGCCTAAACTGAACATATGTGATCTTTGATCTCTATGGATATGATCAAATGGATAAGCTTTATTGATTTTTTATTTTTTTTCAAATATTCACTCACATGTTCCAAAAGAGTTGGGACAAGGGACTGTTTAAGACTGTTTTACATCACAGATGTGCAAGGTACCCCTGCCATAGGCACTAACACACCCCCATAAGATCAGAGATGCAGGCTTTTGAACTTTGCGCTGATAACAATCCGGACAGTCCTTTGCCGCTTTGGCCCAGAAGACATGACGTCCATGATTTCCAAAAACACGTTGAAACAATTTGAAATGTGGGCTCATCAGACCACAGGACACTACTCCACTTTGTGTCAGTCCATCTCAGATGAGTTCGGGTGTTGTTGATATATGACTTTCCATGGTAGAGTTTTAACTTGTAGATGGTGTGATGAACTGTGTTCACTGACAATGGTTTTCCGAAGTGTTCCAGAGCCCATGTGGTATAAGTATTCAGACCCCTTAAAATATTTAACACTTTGTTTCATTGCAGCCATTTGCTAAAATCCAAAAAGTTCATTTTATTTCTCTTTAATGTACACTCAGCACCCCATCTTGACAGAAAAAAAAACAGCCGTGGAAATGTTTGCAAATTTATTAAAAAGGAACAACTGGAATATCACATGGTCATAAGTATTCAGACCCTTTGCTCAGTATTTATTAGAAGCACCTTTTGAGCTAGTACAGCCATGAGTCTTCTTGAGAATGATGCGACAACTTTATCACGCCTTGATTTGGGGATTCTCTGCCATTCTTCCTTGCAGATCCTCTCCAGGTCAAGCAGGTTGGATGGTGAATGTTGGTAGACAGCCATTTTCGGGTCTCTCCAGGGATGCTAAATTGGGTTTAGGTCAGGGCTCTGGTTGGGCCAGTCAAGAATGGTCACAGACTTGATACAAAGCCACTTCTTTGTTATTCCAGTTGTGTGCTTAAAGTCATTGTCTTGTTGTAAGGTGAACCTTCGGCCCAGTCTGAGGTTTTCTTCCAGGATATGTCAGTACTTGGCCACATTCATCTTTCCTTACGTTGCAACCAGCTGTCCTGTCCCTGAAGCTGAAAGACACCCCCATAGCATAATGCTATGCCCATGTTTCACTGTTGGGATTGTATAGGGCAGGTGATGATCAGTGCTTGGTTTTCTCCACACATACTGCTTAGAATTAATGCCAAAAAGTTCAATATTTGTCTCATTAGACCAGAGAATCTTATTTCCCATAGTCTGGGAGTCTTTCATGTGTTTTTTGGCAAACTGTATGCGGGCTTTCATATGTCTTGCACTGAGGAGAGGCTTCTGTCGGGTAACTCTGCCATAAAGCCACGACTGGAGGAGAGCTGCAGTCTCCCATCTCCAAGATTCGTCCGTCTATCGCTGGGCGGCCAGGTCTAGGAAGAGTTCTGGTCATTCCAAACTTCTTCCATTTAAAGATTATGGAGGCCACTGTGCTCTCAGAAATCTTGATTGCTGCAGAAAGTTTTTGTAACCATGGCCAGATCTGTGGCCTTGCCACAATTCTGTCTCTGAGCTCCTTAGGCAGTTCCTTCGACCTCATGATTCTCATTTGCATTGACATGCACTGTGAGCTGTGAGGTCTTATATAGGCAAGTATGTGCCTTTCCTAATCAAATCCAATCAGTCCACTTAAACACAGCTGGACTCCAATGAAGGAGTAGAACCATCTCAAGAAGGATAAGAAGAAATTAACAGCTTGTGAGTTAAATATGAGTGTCACAGCAAAGGGTCTAAATACTTATGACTATGTAATGAATTTATATATTAGTATCTCACAAAATTGAGTACACCCCTCACATTAAGTTTTGCAACTACTTTATTATTTTCATATATTTTTCATGGGACAACAAGATAGGACACTTTGTACAGCTCATATAACAGTGTAAATTTGCTGTGCTCTCTAAATAACTCAACACACACCCATTATTGTTGAAACAAAAGTGAAAATGACCCAACGTGTCAATATATTGTGTGGCCACCATGATTTTCTAGCACTGTCTTACATCTCATAGGCATAGAGTTCAAAGGTTATCACTGGAATCCACCTCCACACCTCCAGACCTTGCACTCATCCACCTTCTGTTTGAGAATACCCTCAGTTCTTTCAGTTTATTTGGCAAGGCAGTGATTGTAAGTGTGTCTGGGGTCGTTATCATGTTGTAATACTGCTCTGAGGCCCAGTTTACATACACACACACACATACAAATAAATCATATAGGGGACAAACACAGTGATATTTGAGAAGTGAAGTTTATATGATTTACAGAAAGTGTGCAATAATTGTCTAAACAAATTTAGGCAGGTGCATAAAATTGTACTTGTTCCTCTGCATGAATGCCTTAGTAGATTTTGAGCAGTGCTTATGGTCGTTGTCTTGTTGGAAGATCCAGCCCCGATGCAGCTTCAGCTTTGTCACTGCTTCCTGGACATTGGTCTCCAGAATCTGCTGATATTGATTGGAATCCATCCAAGATTCTCAGTCCCTGTACTGGCCACACAGCCCCACAGCATGATGGAACCACCACCAAATGTACTGTACTTACTGCCCTTGTTATGCCCAAATAACTCTATTTTAGTTTCATCAGACCACAGCACCTTATACCAAAATGAAGCTGGCTTGTCCAAATGTGCTTTAGCATACCTCAAGTGGCTCTGTTTGTGATGTGGGCGGAGAAAAGGCTTCCTCTGCATCACTCTCCCATACAGCATCTCCTTGTGTAAAATTTATGCACCTGCCTAATTGTGTTTAACCAATTATTGCACATTTTCTGTAAATCATATTAAATTCACTTCACTTCTCAAATATCATTGCGTTTGTCCCAAATTAACAAGGCTGCCCAAACTTATATATATATATATATGGTTCCAGCATTGTGGCTAGTTAAGACAGTAGCTGTTAAATCTGTATTTTAAAAGCTTTTATAACTTGGATTTATAAAATTCTAACAGAATAACTTGTGTTTATAACATCCAGATTTTAGGGGCAACATCAGAACACCTTCCACTGACTGGACTGCAAGCAATCCTAGGGATGAATAATAAACAAGCTTTGACAGAGCATATTTCTTGAGATACCACTGCAATTTAAATTATCCTGATGCTAGATTATTTATTAGTCAATGTCAATAGACGTTAATAGATGTTCAATATAAACTGTACATTACAAATGTTATATGAAAACTAACTGTTTGTGCAAAGTTAGCATTCTGAACTTACTTTTTTATAAATAGGAAAAATACTTTATAAGGCATATATTATAGATTATGCATAATATCGCATGCTTTTTAACAAATGTTTTATTCGTTTTCTGAAAAAAATTAATTATACAATAAACATCAATATAAGAAATATAAAAGCATACTACCCCGCTTCCCCTACTTTCCACATCCATCCTCATGCTCCCTCCATGCCTCCCTCTCTCCCCCTCCTCTCCTCCCTTCCCAGGATGCGTGGATAGATTACAGTGCTAAAAAAATACTGATTACACAGTATGGACTAAAGCATTTAGGAAAGTACACCAAAACAATAGAGTATTGTATACTTTCACAAAATTAAAATAGCAAGATAAAGGCTAATCAGTAAAACAGATACAAAGGACCTAGGAGAGAAGGCGAGGAGAAAACATCCAAAAGAAAAATATGTGGCAAGCATGGAATATTATGGGCCAGTATAGCCGTGACATCAGTAGAAATCTGATGACAGAAATTTTGAACTTCAGTCCAAAACCAAAAGTAATGCAGAAAAGTGCCAATCTTCTTCGAGGATCATAAGTTGCATATTGGAAATTCATATCAGTGTTGTCAAATAAAATCTGTGTAGAAATTTCCAATGTATTATTTCATGATCAGGATTCCTCAAATAAAAAACACGCTTGGTTCTCAAAAAAATCTGTATCCTTTAAAGCGTGGTCTTTTGACCAGACTGTGCACATTCCAGAATTACAGAACCTGTAATTAAATTAGCTGAAACAATAAACAAATGTAAATTAGCATTAATTACAAAAGTAAAAATACTGGAAGCTGAAATGATATGGCATGCTTAATTTATTTACCTATTTTACACAATTTTAGATATTGTTTTGTTCATTCTTTTAGAATTATTTGAGTTTTATACCAAGTTCTACACTTCGATTTACAGAACAGTCATTGAGCTGTATGAAGGACCTCATCACTCTAATCCACATTTTGTTATACCCATACTTTTGTTTATCAATAGTTTAGAAGGAGATTCTATTCATCCAAACTTTGTAATATAAATGAGCTAATACCTATATCAGGGAATGGTCACTATAAATATAAGACCAACATTATTTGTACGTCTTGTATAAACCAAAGGCTGTAGACAGAGTGGAAAAAGGAGTCTTATGGTATACATTTAATGCATGTTTAATGCATTTAATCTTTTTTTTTACATTTATCAACAAATGTCCGGTTGTGACAAATAGATTCAAACTGTAGAATAACAGAACAGTCACATTTTGAAGCATATAAATACTGTCCTAAATTAAAACTGACTGTATGTTGTGATTGTTTATATATCTAGAATTTATTGTGAAACAATATTTATATTTCATCATTTGCTTGGCAAAGACATTTTCTGAAAACTTCGCCAAATTGCCTTTCAAAGATTAAGCAATATAAAAAATGCCCAAAGGTTAAGTGTTTTATTACAAGAGACAATACATGTGGGAACAATACATCAATCCATTTAAAAATTGACAGTAATTAAAAAATAGTAAGTAACAGGATCTAATCACTAATAATTCTAGAAACATTTCAGACAGTATCGAATCACAGTCACAATTGGAAATCATACTATATAAGTTAACCAATAACCAATGGGACATCAACACATATTTGCATTATGAAGCCTCTACAATGAATGCATCAGAGGTTGCCAAGTCTACTACATAAAAGCTGCCGGTCTGGGAAAGTGAATGTTAGCATACTCCAATGCACGTGATGTCACTAGCATTTTTGAAAATGTAGCTCATGCTTCGTCGTAGAACATGTACACATGCATGGAGGAAAAAAATTCTTACTCCCATCTTCCACACAAGGTCATAGGTTTCAGAGATTGGATTTGTCATTTTGATTGATAGCCAAGAGGAGTGGTGCCAGTCATGCTATCCAGGCTGTGTGACACAAGTGAGTATTGCACCATTAGAGCACTCACTTTCTGGTAGACGCAGCAGATAAATATACAACCTCAAATCAGAAAAAAAGTGGGGATGATATGGAAAAAAATGCAGTGTTACTTGATTCTTGTAATTCTCTTTAAATTCTTGAAATGTCTTGAAACAATTTTCCTCAAATAGCATTAGGAGAGAATTTGCATATTTATCCCTCTACAGAGCATAATATCATACAGAACCATCATTTACCAATAGGGCTTACTTTGGAAAACCTTTATCAGTCACTATAATTCAGAGTTACATTAATGTCACTTTACTTTACTGTGAAAAAAATAAGTAATGTCCTGAAGCAGCATCGACTTCGCTGGGCTCAGAGACATCTGGAATGGACATCTGGGATCTTGTTTTTTTTTTTTTTTTTAATGGATGCAGTGTGCTCCAGACGAAACACGAAAAGACCCTGAGACCCATGGGCCTTTGTCAATGCCCTTGGCAAAGGTAATTTTCAGTTATGTGATGGGCTCAGCCTTTTATATACTGCATTAGTATAAATCATGATTAAAGCACTAGTTAATCACCTGTTTTGATATCACATAATACATTTAGCTTTTTACCTTATTACTAGCCACAACCTTTTTGTAATGTGTTGCAGCCCTGAACTACTGGAATGGATATTTATTAACAAAGCAAATGAAGTTGATCTGACAAACAATTAAATATCCTGGGTTCTAGCTGTCTGAAATTTTATAAACGTGAGAGTACATACATCACAAACTGGATCATTGTATATGTGCATTTTCCATACCATCCCAGCGTTTTCTGATTTGAGGTTGTAAATAACATGAAACCTTTACTTGACACAATAATAGAACATTGTCACCTTTTAGTGTGTCATTATAGTGAATGCAATGGATTATGTGTTGGAGGAACTTTTTCAACTGTAAATAATTGTAGTTCTTTGAAAGCCTTGTAAATTGATGGTAAAGCTGCTTTGTGATGTCTATTGTAAAAAGCGCTATACAAATAAAATTGAATTGAATTGAAACATAAGTATATGGTCACTGCTCAAATTAGTCCCTAGAAGTGCTTCATGTGAAAGTAGGCAAAGTGTTGGGAGTGTCGCTTGTCTTCGAGAGTTCTACTTTAATCCCTTGAGTAAGGTACTGTTAATTGCATAGAGCTTTAATTTTACTCTACCTCACTGATCTGAATTTTAATACAATAAGAAAGATATTATTGTATATGGGTCAACAAACTGGCAAACAATGTAATACTATTTTACGTTTTACAGTCAGTTGCATCCCCCAAAACACTGGTCCAATCTATTTATGTGCAGTCTGTAGGCTGCAGTTTATCAAATGTTGTGGACTATTTGGATAGTGCTTTTAGTAAGGCATTTGAAGTGTAGGACAATAAATGTGTAAAACAAACACAAACAAATTAAAAGCAAAAGCAAAACATCCACATGTTTAGGTTTTACGGTTAGGATCATTGGGAATGTCTGACTGAGTTTATCATAGAATGTGCTTTGCCAGAGAGCGGTCTTTCTCAAACCCAAGGACTTTGGCTTGTGGCGTTAATTAATATAATAAATAATATTTTGTCTCCCTCACAGCAGCTCTACTCTAGAAAGGTTTAACTCTCTCTACTTCTTTACAACAGCTTTTCTTGTCTTCTCGTTAACCTTGTAACGGCCTTGTTATGATTAGGTTTACATCGGGTGTTGAGGTAATTGTGGTTTTGCTTATTATCACATGATCACATGGCAGTAATTTTCTAGGAATTGCATGTCTCGAAGGATTCCCTATTTAAAAATAGTTGTTCAGAAATAATGTCTCAAACGCAAACTGAAATGAAACCAAGTGTGTATATGTGGCCTGTGGTAGCCTAGCGGTTAAGGTACTGGACTCTGGACCAGAAGGTCCAGGGTTCAAATCCCACCTCTGCCAAGCTGCCACAGTTGGGTGAGCAAGACCCTTAATCCACAATTGCTTAAAAAAGTAAGACTGTATTAATTGTAAGTCACTCTGGATAAGAGCGTCTGCTAAATAATGGAAATGTAATATACAGCATGGACAAACAAATGCAGCAGAATGGGTTGTGCTGATAGTGACTCTAGGTACGACACATCTAGCCTTTCTACCCTGCTGGATGTAAACAAGGTCTTAAACCAAAAAAATTGGTTTGCAAATTTAAGGTGCTTTTTAATGGATTAACGTTATCATAGTTTTTAGAATTGCTGGAGAAAGTGTCCCTTTTATTCCATCTACACACCCCAGGAACAAGGGGTTGCTCATAGTTCTTATAATGCCATGTATAGCCACTTTTTCAGTTCCTACTTCAGGGTAAGTGCTTTCCTCGGAGCATAGGAACTCTGAGTAATATAACTAAATGGGGATTGGTCCAGTGGCAAGTGCCCAACCCCCTCGTCTGTGGACCTGCTCTTTTCAGTGTCACTTCAGCGTTCCTACTGGCAGTCTGAATGCAAACAAAAAAAGGCACTGGAACCAATGCGGTTCTTGGAGGAGCTTTGCAGGAGTAGTTCCTCGCAAATTTGGCCATAGAACTATTTGGTACGAAAGCAGCTTTTGATTGAGAAGTCAGCCTTTCCGATTGGATCCTTGACCTCAACTCAGTCAAACAGTTCGAAACTGCAATTGTATGCCAAACGTGAGCCAGGGCTTGTTACCTAACGTCAGATGCCAACCTTACAGTCAAGTTCCAAAATCTAGTGGAATGCTCTTTTAGAAGAATGTATCTACGTATATAGATCAATAAATAGATGGTATATACAGAAGAATTGTATATTCAGCATAACAAATAATCAGACGTCAAATAATCATCATTGCTACGAGCAGGAACAGTTAATGGCGCTATGGCCAATCGTACCTCCCTATGCCATAGCAGGTTTTACTGCAGCTGGAGATATGAGAAATGTGAGTGGAATGTAATGAATTTGCTGAAAGCACTGAGTGAGTTTCCTCAGTAAACAGAGCAGGGAGCAGAGCATCGGTCTTCTCCATTAGAATACATTAAACTTGTAAACCAACATGTAAACCACTAACGATCTGATTAAAATTAGAAAACAGTTGTTATTGAAGTAAAAAGATTTCCAATATTGCCGTGAATCCGCATATGTTATGTTGAGTTTAAGGTTTCCACTGATTGTAATATGGGGAAACCCCAGGCTACATGAGCAGAGCCCAAAATCGCCAAACCACAGAACCTGCTCCTGGTGAGGCAAAAAACAAAATCATTCAGAACTACCGCACGGTGCAGTCGACACTTCTGAACGTGCATGGTCAATGCCGGATGGGCTCATTAACTCAATTTCATCAATTCAACAATGGAACTGAAGGTTCAACTCAAAAGAGGCAGGACATAAGCTGG
>JAUZST010013255.1:0-11103 GCA_034779995.1 Parotocinclus haroldoi
GTGTGTGTGTGTGTGTGTGTGTGTGTGTGTGTGTGTGTGTGTGTGTGTGTGTGTGTGTGTGTGTGTGTTTTGTGTGTGTGTGTGTGTGTGTGTGTGTGTGTGTGTGAGAGAGAGCGCGTGTGTGTGTGTGAGTGAGAGAGAGCGTGTGTGTGTGTGAGTGAGAGAGAGCGTGTGTGTGTGTGTGTGAGAGTGAGTGTGTGTGTGTGTGTGTGTGTGTGTGTTGGATTTATCTCAGTATTCAGATTTCTCTGTGTATGTATTCACCTACCATGTGAATCTCACAGTGAGAAGGGTGAATGTTCATGTTTTTTCCCCCTGGTACTCCAGTTTCCTCCCACAGTTCAAAAACATGACTGTTAGGTTAATTGGTGTCTCTAAAGTGCCGCTGGCGTGTGGGTGTGCGCGCCCTTCTATTGATTATTCTTGCCTTGCACCCCATGCCCCTGGCTAGGCACCGGCTCTCTCGTGACCCTGTACAGGATAAAGCGAATAAAGAGCCTGAGTGGATTTACAGGGAAATAGCATTATTGTGTATTGGTTATTTATTTCATCATGTACAATTATGTATTACAATGTAGTATTTGAATGATTTCTTCGTGTAGCACTTAAACACTGAATGTATACATTTCTAATATAAATTGTGATCTCATATCTCTCAGTTTTAACCAGTGGTTCTATTACATTAGAATTATGAGCTGGTCTCAGCACATGCATTTCTCCCACTAAAATAAATTCCCCTGGCTTTCTGCACATTAGGAGCATCTGCGAGAGTACAGCAGAACCTACGACCTATCCAGATCTGAGGAACATGCAGTGCAGAGACTAGCAGTTACCATGGCACTGGATGGACAACCGCTGGAGCAAATAGAGAAGCTGCTAGGAGTGGCCTCAGGGACGAACAACCTATCACTGCAGGGCATAGTGCAGGATGCAGTGGAGCGAGTGATCTCTGCTCTCAGGTGGAGTAACGCTGCATCTCCCTGTCTTTTGTACTTTTGTCCCCAAGCTCTGTTTCTTTTGTGCTTCCTCACCGTGTCTCCGTCTCACCGTCTTTCTCTAATAACCTGTCCCTCTATTAACCTGTGCCAAAGCAGACCTGTTTTAGCTTGATTGAGTTAAACACAGCTCTGACCTCTGCCTTATCCTGGTGAGATATCTCCTGCTGTTTTATTTTCTCCCTTTTTTTTCCCTGCCCACATCTTCCACAGGTCAGGCCTGACTGCCAGGTTTATTTAGAGCCGTTCTAAAACCCGTTCATGGCTTTAAATCAAAGCACCATGGAGCTTCTGCGAGGGATTTTAAATCTCTGTTATATGGAGAATGGTTAGGACTTTTAAGTCAAGTCGGTTTTCTAGATTTTTGTTTTTGTTTTACAGTGGTGCATCGTCTCAAATCGGCTTTACAGATATTATCATTATATTATCTTAAAAGGCTAATCCCAAGTTGAGCAAGCCTAGGGTAACAGTGGAAAGGAAAAACCTTGGGAGGACCAGGACTCAGAAAGAGACCTGACCTGCTTGGGTGGCCTAGATGTTAATTGAAATAGTTAATTGGTATTAGTAGTCATATTAGGTAAATAATACAATTCTAATTGAATAATGAAATAGATTTAAGATAAGGAGTTTTCAGTGCCAAGGTCCTGGAGGTGGATTGCCGATGAAGACGTAGATGGGTGCATGGGCGGAGGTGGGATGGGATGGGATGGGTTGGTGGATGCATGAAGGAATGATTAGCTTTGTGGACAGTTTGGCAAGTAGGTAGGTTGCTGGATTGCCCGGTTGGATGATGGATGGATGAGTTGCTTGGCGGATGTAAACGGATTTGTAGGCGAATGAACTGACAATAAGACCTGTGTGGCTTTGGCAAACTCCAGCAGCACTGCTGTATCTAATCCACTCAAATCAGCTCAGCAAACTCGAAGTAAGCAGATCAATTGGCTTGCTAAATCAAGGTGTACCTAATAAAGTGATCGGTGAGTGCATGAGCTGAAATAATGGTTTGGCGTTTTCTATGAATAAGCCACCTTAAGCCGGATAAAATAGAGTTAAAACATGGGATGGGTAAATATAGTAAATGATTGTGATTTGGACTAACGAGCTTCTCGTTCAGTCTCAACCTGAAGCATTTGGAAAACTGCAATCGGAGGGGCTTGTAGAAACGGCAGTGGAACTGTCTTTCCTTTTTCTTTCCGTCCCAAGCCCCGCCTCCCCACAAAAAAAAAAAATGGCACATCCTGCAGTCTCACCTCTCGCTGCGCAGCTGATTGAAATTTTGAGCTCCGCTAACGTTGCATCATTTCCCACCGTGTCTGAGAGAGCTGGCTTTTCGTGTGGGTGGCGCTGTCGACGAGTCCTGCAGAAATCTTCGTGGCAGTCCCGTCTTCCTCCGGCTGAAAAGTCCTTCTGTATGCTTCTGAGCACGCACACGCGCCTCACTGCTTAAAGTTTATTTTCAGAAACTTCTGACAGGTTATTTGTGTCACTGTCTGCTCTGGTATTGTAGTCATTACTTTGCCTTGACAGTGTACAGCGTTGTGAAGGTTAATGCTGTGCCGCGGAATTTCTCTTGTGTGGGCAGAGGCAGCTGCAGTCACGGCTACAAAATTTAGCTTGTCCTCTACCCTGTCACTTGTTAGGAACCTGACAATATTCAGACGTTTAGCTGTTAGACGGAGAGCAAAATTGCTCAGCATCAGCGTTAAAGACATTGGATTACATGTAAGGACTGGTAAAAGTCCATCACACGTCCTTTATTATTATTACTGGGGGCTGTGGTGCCACAGTGGTCTGCTACTGCTACCGCGAGAACGAGTCCAAGCAGTGTGTGTTTAAATGATCTTAATAATCCAGTCGTAGCCGATTTCGCGCATTAATCCGGTTATCCGGTCGCGTAAACCAAAGCGTTTTACAATCTTTAATCAGATTTAGAAACCAGGTTTCCTCTATCCTACAAGTGGCTAGCGGAATTAAACTAGGTTGCCAGGTCCTCTTATATTCTTACTTCTTATGGACTGATGTTTATGTGCAAAGTGGGTTGACACTGTATATAGGTATGTATAATATACACTATAGAACGTGAACTTGAGTGACATCCCATTCTTAAGCTATAGGATTTGATATGATGTCGAGCCACCCTTATAACAGCTTCAGCTTTTCTGGGAAGGCTTTCCTCAAGCTTCAGGAGTGTATTCGGTAGAATTTTAACCGTTCTTCTAGCAGCGCTTTCTGTGAGGCCAGAAACTGGTGTCGGACGAGAAGGCTTTGGCTTGCAGGCGTCGCTCTAATTCATTATTATATTCGAATTCATCCCAGAGGCTTTCAGGTCGGCTTTCAGGCCTCAGGACCAAACTTGCTCGTTCGTGTCTTTATGGATTTTGCTTTGTGAGCTGGTGCGTAGTCATGTCGGAGCAGGAAGTGGCCAAGACTGTTTCCCCAAAGTTGCGAGCAGGAAATGATCCAAATCTCTTGGTTTGCTGAAGAATTAAGAACTTCTGAAAAACCCCACACACTAATCCTCCTCTCCACCAATCCAGTCAGACAAGTACCGTTCTCCTGGCAAACGGCAAATGCAGACTCGTCCACCAGACTGCCAAATGGAAATGCTTTCATCACTCCTCGGAACACGTCTCCACCCCTCTAGAGTCCAGTGCCAGCTTGCTTTACACCACTTTTCATTGGGCTTGTCGGTGTAAGGCTTGGATGCAGCTGCTCGACCATAAAAACATTCCATGAAGCTCTGTTTGGACTTTTGAGCTAATCTGAATGCCACTCGAAGGTCGGTGGTCCGTAGCGACTGACTGTGCAGAAAACTGGCGACCTTGGCGTACTGTGTGCCTCAGCGTGTATTAGCAACCCTGCATTTAGTGTGGTTTGCATCCTCAGTGAGCACACAGTGCATGCAAGCGGGTTTCAATGCCTTCATGTCTACTCTTCGTCTTTATTTTACTTGTTTGTTTAATAAATGTGTGGCCTGTGTGACTACTCGTATTAATTCCCTAATAAAACAGGACGCCATCGATTTCGGAGAGTCTTGTGGGTCTAAGTAAGGAAGTTCAACAAAAGCGTTTCGACTCCTAATTCTGTTCAGGTAAAGAGTAGACTTGCATTGGTTCAGTGTAAGATGATTTTAGCACAAAAACATTATCCCAGCCATATTTCACAAGAACAAAGATCATCTGGAGCTAACAGTGAGTAAGCGACGTGTGCAGGAAGAGAGTCCGTCTTTTCTCTGGCATCTTGCAAGTGCAGATGAAGTGCAAAGTCACAGATTAAAACCATGAAAGTGTCATTCGAGGCAGCGCTCATTGTTAGCGGTTTTGTTTTTTTTTTGGGGGGGGGGGGGGGGGGGGGTTGGGTCTGAGGAAAAAAACCATTTTCACTTTTCCACATCTGTGAAAAAGGCAGTAATGAATGGCCATAGTAGTTGAGTAGTGCCATTTCCACTCTAAAATGAACCGCGTGTGTGTGTGTGTGTGTGTGTGTGTGTGTGTGTGTGTGCTCACATGCAGTGGCAACGAGGGTGCCCTGAAAGGCTACATGGACCCATTAAAAGTCCTAGAAGGCATCGTGAAGGCAGTGCAGGACGATGTGCAGATCGGGTAAGTGAAGTTTCCTATATACACTGCTCACAAAATGTAGGGGATGTTTTCAAATGCAAAAGCGTTTGAGTTTATTTCTTAAACAAGGTGATCAGAAAAGCAAATGAAAAGTCAAAGAAAGTTGTTTGATTATGCAAACGAGATATAAAAACTCAATTATTATGATTGATTAGCAGTGATATATTCACAAGCAGCTCAAACTGGACCAGAGTGCCCCCACATTGACTGCTCAGTAGGGTGTATGGTCACCCAAAAATGCTAAAACACACTGACAGTGATGGGGCATGGACAGGATCGGATTATCCACTGCTTCTTGCAAGATCCTCTGCCACTCTTGCTCCAGGGCTACATGGATTCTCCCGTGTTTCCTGTCCACACAAGATCAGGACACAACGATTGTCAGGCTACAAACTGGCTCATTAGAGACAAGGACATTTGACCTTTCGTCACGGGTCCAGTGATGACCTTCTTCCCACCGTCGGGCATGGAGTCTAACACGATGGAGCCGATTCCTTGTGGTCTGGGTGCATATCCGTCATCCAGTGGCAGCAAGAAACTGTCCCCCCCCAACTTTGTTACATTGCTGCCACTGCTACTTCTTGCCAATAAGGTCAAGTAGGGGTCATCTCTTTGTGTTGTGGCAGATGGGCGACCCTGCCCTAGTTTTATTCGTACCGTTCCAGTCTCAGTTGAAAGCGATTCCACAGTCTGCTGATCACACTTTGGGACGTTCCAAGTGCTGGTGCCACTACTGTTTGTGTCCGAGCAGCTTCAGGACGTCTCACAGCTCTAAAAGCTCCACTCTCAGGCAAAAGGTTTTGTGAGATGCATGATTCAAGATGTGCACTTTTAAGATCAGGGAACGTTAAGATCCTTTAGCACTTTTAGCCTTCTATATAGTGCATTTTTACCAGTTAAATAAGTCGTTTGCATTACAGAACTTTGACTCGTCATTTGATTTTCTCATGTTCTTGTTTAATATAAAAGATCAAAGGCGCCTTTTTACTGTTTCGTATTCATTTTTAAATATCCCTTATTTTTCGTGAGCAGTGTACTTGGATTGTGTTTAGGTTCGGCTTTTGCTTGTCCCCTCTAGTACACCCAAAATGACTCCATGCAGTTTTGTTCCAAAATCGAGTAGAAGGCAGTCTGAACTGGCAGCAAAGAAACACCAGCAACTTATTTTTCTTGCGAAAGAGGCCTTTGAAGTCCAATTTTCCACTGTATTAATAATAATGATTCTATTTATTTTCGTAGCAACCTTCATCCATAAACGTAGCTTACAGCGCTTCCCAGAGTGCTTTAAAAGAAAAGGGGTAAACGGTGCACCCACGAAGAGAATGATCCATTTAATAAACTGGCAATATAAACACAATTTAAAAGAGGTCGTAAAATTAAGAGTGAAAAGAAGATTCAATGATAGCTAAAATTAAAACTACAAAAAGCTACGGAATAGAAACGGTGTAAAAATACTATGAATAATAGTCATTTGATTAATTTGAACGCTGATGTTGCTTTTTTTTAAATGTCTGTTTTTATGTTTTTAACGTTTGGTTTTTCCAAACAAACCTGCAGTGTTGAATCCCATAGAACGGTTTGAAATGTCCTGACAGACCATAATGTACGCCAAAGCCGATCCATGTCATGCTTTTTAAAAACAGCAGTAGTTGTTTAGAATCGATCCTAATGGAAATCTGAAGCCGGTGGAATGATGACTAATGATCAATGAATTGTTGTGGTACTACCTTGAAAGAGAAGAACATAAAGCTTTTCTGATTTAAAGCCTTCACAGGCGCACAGACAGCCTTATAATAAAGTTTTAAGAAATGACAAGGCATTATAAGAAATGCAGTATAACATCCAAGCAACAGTGGGTTCCCAGGAAATGAAAGAGCTGACACATTAGCAAGATCGGCAAGAACCCAATAGTTTACCAACCTCCCCATTCCATGTTCAGACACTTTTGAAGCCATTAAAAATGTAGTTAAGGTCAAGTGGCAGGAGGATTTGAGTAATCGAACAACGAAAAACAAAAGTGAATGCAATACACAACAATATAGCCGTATGTGTGCTGAGATAAACAATCTCGTCCTAATGAGGCTTTATAGTGATCAGGCTCAAACATAAGAATGCAGGTTATAAAATGTTGCCACATTTCCAGTCTTGTGTGGCTCGAAAATTCTTCGTCCTTAGCTCTTTTATACAAGCTGACATGAAATTCAGGTGTTAATAATGTGTTTAGCATCTCGGACCGAGAAATAATGGGGCTAAGACGACGTGCTAATGACTCGAATCAGATTGTGTTGATCGTTTGTGCTTAATCTTTGGTAATAAGGCATTGCTGGACTGCTTTAAATCATATTTCCGTGTTGTTTGTATCAAAATGGGACAGACTGTGGGTTTGAGTAAAACCCTGTGTCGTGTCTGTCTGCCCCCAGGGGCCAAACGGTGTCGGCGGAAGACCTCTTGGCGTGGATGCGGCCGTTCTGCGGAGACGACACGAAACCTGTGAGGCTGAGGATCGAGGTGCTGCAGATCTTGGAGCATTCGTTCAGTCTGAGCGAGGAGGACGTTGCTCTGCTGGTGCTCTTCAGGAGCCAAACTGTGCTCAAAGCCTGCTGGCCTAACAGAGAGGTACACACACACACGCCCACACACACACACACACATACATACAGACACGACATGAATCAGAAGTATACATATTGCTGCAGCTGACTTTTGGCTTTCTTAATTGTTCTTTACCCTTCTGCTCATTTTATGAGTATTAAACTTTATTAGTAATGGCAAATTTTTAACGTCGTATGGAATTACAGTGGAGCTCATCCTGATCTCGAGCTGGACTCTGGCCTGCCTTTGTTTGGACTCTACCTTAAATTAGTCTTGACATCCATAAAATCTGAGCTTGGCTTTCTTGTCCTTATCTGGAATAGGCCTCGATCTGATCTTTATATATCATTTTTTACGGGCCTTGTCCTCATTTGGATGTTGCCTTGGCCTGCCCACTTAAGACTCTGCGTTGATTGATCGTGCTCTCAGTTGGGCTTCACTCAGTCTTGCCATCAATTGGACTCACGCATGACCAAGTCTTGACTCTGACCAGCTCTTATTCGGATTCGTTCCCTCTTAGATCGGCTGATGGGACTGATTTTTGAAGGTGGAAAAAAGTAGGGGACTTCAAAATTTAAAAATAACCAATTCCGAACAGGTGTAGCCATTAACCGGTGCTCTTTGTCCTTCTGTCTGCACTCTCCGTCTGTCTAGCTTTACCCTCTTGAGAGAACGTTAAGTGTCCTGTGCTTCTTGAAGAGTAGGAAGAAGAGGAACTCTATATAAGAGAGCCTTTAATATGTCAATTAAGATCCCCCTGCTCTACCATCAGATAGTTCTTAAGAGAAAGAAAGATAAAATATTGAGCCATAGCTCGAACGGCTTCGTTTTATAGTTTCGCACTGAACTTGATGTGTTACTTTTTTTAAAAGACCTCTGAGTAAGATGGCTCAATTGATTGAGGGACCAGTGTTTTCTTACTTCTCACTACGACAAATGGACTCGGACTCTTTTCGCAGAAGCTTGGGTTTATATATTGCATCCGATCTTCTGTTAGTTACGCAGATGTATGCTAAAGCTAATGTGAGGCGGTAGGTAATAATCCTTGTCACACCAGGGAGAGGGTCACAAAATGCTTTATTAACAGGTACGTCTCAAAGTAAACAGGGCACAGGCAAAAGCGTTTGAGGTGTAACCGGAGAATCCAAATGCTTGATAGGCGAAATAAATAAGAGTCAGTATCAGGCATGGATAGACAATTAGACACAAAAAGTAAGGCTTAGAGTAATCAGAGAAACATGCTCAGGTAATGGGACGAGCAGGGGTGTGGCATCATTCTGGGTAGTGGTTCAGACAATTGTGATAGTTGTGATAGGAGCCCTGTTTCTGTCGTTCAGGGGCACCACCGGTCCACTCTGAAACTCTCTGAAATAAAAGGCGCAACGCTAAACACTTACAGCACTGACCCAGGGCATTACCCTGATAGAGGTGGAATATGAGCCAGAGAGACATCACTGAGAACCAGCTCACTGCAAACTGAGCAACTCTGGTTCCTATCCCACCTCTGGCAAGGTGAAGTTGGTTTGTAAGTTGGAGCAGTTCTATGTTTCTTTGCCCTATTTCCAGTTCATAATCGTCCGAGGTACCAACTGGCTGGTTGGGAAAAGGTCTCAGGTTTCTGGTTCGGTTCCGTCTTCATGTTTGATGGCTGACAGGGATACCTGGACCTGGGAAAACCTCTAGTGACTGATTTAATCAATTTCTACAGGTATTTTTCAAAATGCTTGTACGACCTCTCATTGCACGTTCCCACGTGCACCAGTTGCAATGCGTATAAGCTCCGATTCTGATTGGTGCTTCATTAGCTAAGCTAAAGTGAGCCCGTTTTGAAAAGTTCGAATAAAAAAGTATTACGTTCCAGAAAAGCATAAAGAAACATACAGTGCTAAAGGAGGTCAACATTTTCCAAATTTTGTCTTCGCTCCTGCTCACCTTCGCGTCACCTCCTTTTGGCGATTTTAGCCTTTTCTGTGAAGGCAGGATGCACAATTATCTGCTAATATCCCTGGCACTTTGCCTCGCCTTTTCCTCGCATCTTGGTTTTTCCTACATTACGGAAACATCACCGCGCTACCGGCACAGCACCAACCACGATAAATAGCGGTGTTATGCCTCCAAACTGCCAGGCACTGTGCACATTTCCTGGAAGGTGACGTGAAGTGGCTGTTACTATGGAAACGGTGAATATATAACCTACCAGAAGTATTTCTGAGGCTTCACAGAAGCCCAGACAGAGCCATATTGCCTAATTAAAGTTTGGAATAATCGTTAATCTTTGTAGGAGTCGACGTCCTGCCAAAATCTCTCTTAGAGCATGGAGTGATGGTTTCCAAGAAGCAACATAGAATAGCCGCGTAACACCGCAAGAGCTTCAGGCTGTTCCTGCTGCAGATAAGTCCCAGAGAATTGGGCAGGAGAGGCACAGCAGCCGAAATGCTGCGTCAGAGCATGAGGCAGTGATCCAAAACTCGCAAGCCAGAAAAAAAAAAGCTCCAAAATGGCCTGGGTTGTGTGTGTTAACGCCAATGAAAAGATTCTCATTGTATTACTTATTACAGTGTAATTACAGCATAATTACAGTCTTACTACATTATTCCCAGCTCTGTAATAGCGCTGTTACCTGGTCCTCAAACAATGGTTATGATTCGGTGCTTGACCACGTGCTCGGGACTCGACCATCGTGCCAGAACCGTAGACCTTTGAGATGCTATGCTTACTTGTGATGCTTCCCAGGCCAAACGGTAATAAAGGTGCTGTGTTCAAGACCTTTTAATTTTATTTAAATGTAATTATATCTGCAGTATGTACATACAAAAAAAAGTCTTTAAATGTAAGTTTCAGGATGCAAACTTTACGTCGCTCTCACAGACCACGTCAAAAGGACAGACGCGTTTGTTTATGATTTGCCGCCGCACGTCTGCGCAGTGTAAAGGAAAGGGGGCGGAGACACGGCACTGCACACAGGGCCTCTACAGGCTGCAAAGTATAGTAGATTTTTGTGATCGGCAATGAAAGGCGTCGATCGGCATACACCGATAACCTGCTTTGTCCCGGAGATCGGCCGATAACGATCGGTGGCCGACAGCGTGTTTAGCGGAAATGCTTAACCGAGCTATTGTTTAGCTTCCCAAACCACTCATTTAATCAGTCTTCTGTGTGCAAAGTGTTTTCATTTAATCGGGTTGACCAGCCAGGGTTTAAACGGATTCATGATTTGTGACCTTTAAGCCGTTTGCTAAGGTCTTAATGAAACGGCATGCTAAATGTTCCCTGAGATAAGCATGTGCACTGCGGCGAGGAAAATCTGCCGCTAAATGAGAACGTGTTCAGTTATAATAAGTGTTCATAGTTTGTGTTTGTCAAGTAACAAAATGGAAAGCAAACGCACAAAAGCGAAATCTAAATCAAAGCACTGTTTACTGTGACCACCCACTGAATTAAATGCTGAAACTGGGATCTATTTGGCTGCTCCAGAAGGCAGGTGGTGGCTCGGTGGCCAACGAGGTTCTTTGTTTGATCCCAAGTGGAGCAGTCTGCATGTCCTCCTGTGTCCTTATGGGTTCACCCCAACTGCCCCGGTTTTCTCCCACGCTCCAAAGACATGCTTCGGGTTCATTTGATTATGCTAAAGTACCCCTAGCGTGTGCCCTCGATACATTGGCACCCTGGCTAGGGTTGTTCTCGCCTTGTGCCCTCTACTGCCGGCTAAGCAACGGCTCTTCTGTGACCCTGTCCAGGATTAAGCAACAACAAAGCATTTTTATGTCGCAGCTTTTCCACACCTGCCTAAAACTTTAGCACAGTAGTGTATGTGATGTTTATATGGTGTGTGTGTGTGTGTGTGTGTGTGTGTGTGTGTGTGTGTGTGTGTGTGTGTGTGTGTGTGTGTGTGTGTG